>CATKZD010000066.1:0-18231 GCA_949841015.1 Aplysina aerophoba
GTGTGTGTGTGTGTGTGTGTGTGTAGTGTGTGTGTGTGTGCGTGTGTGTGTAGTGTGTGTGCGTGTGTGTGTGTGTGTGCGTGTGTGTGTGTGTGTGTGTGTGTGTGTAGTGTGTGTGTGTGTGTGTGTGTAGTGTGTGTGTGTGTGTGCGTGTGTGTGTGTGTGTGTGTGTGTGTGTGTAGTGTGTGTGTGCGTGTGTGTGTAGTGTGTGTGTGCGTGTGTGTGTAGTGTGTGTGTGTGTGTGTGTGTGTGTGTGTGTGTGTGTGTGTGTGTGTGTAGTGTGAGTGTGTGTGTGTGTGTGTGTGTGTGTGTGTGTGTAATTATTAATTATTAATTTGTGTAAGCGCAGTGTTGAGACGTTATGACTACAGAACAGAAAATAGTGTACCTACGTGTGCATATTACAAAGGAAGCTTTGTATATGCAGCACACATGCACACACACAGAGTGGGAGGGTCCATATGCACACAAATACACTCACAAATGGTGGACTTCTTCCATTGATCCCAGGGCCACTGACGGTACGGCAGTGAAGGAGTTGTTAGTCAGGTCCCTGCAAGCAAGAGACACAGCACAGGTGTGGTTTAGTCAACACAGTAGCCCACAATGACAAGTGTTACAAACTCACAGCTGGCTGACTTTCAGGCCCTCAAGTACGTGGTCACCGATGGATGAAAGTTCGTTGTTGATAATGGCACTGGAGGGCAGGGAGTGTAGAGGGCAGTAGAGCTATGCAAGTATTGTACAGTGAAACCTCTCTATAAAGGACACTCTGAATAAGGACACCTCTCTAATCAGGACACTGTCTGCAGTCTCAACCACATAGAGCTGTGTACAAATCTACCTCTGAATTAAGAATACCTCTCTATACAGGACAGCCAGCTGGGTCCCAGCGGTATTCTCTATAGAGAGGTTCCACTGTACAGTATACACGACAGCCAGTTACGTAGGTCCAGATGGTGTCCTCTATAGAGAGGTTCCACTGTACAGTATACACGACAGCCAGCTACGTAGGTCCAGATGGTGTCCTCTATAGAGAGGTTCCGCTTTACAGTATACACGACAGCCAGCTACGTAGGTCCAGATGGTGTCCTCTATAGAGAGGTTCCACTGTACAGTATACACGACAGCCAGCTACGTAGGTCCAGATGGTGTCCTCTATAGAGAGGTTCCACTGTACAGTATACACGACAGCCAGCTACGTAGGTCCAGATGGTGTCCTCTATAGAGAGGTTCCGCTGTACAGTATACACGACAGCCAGCTACGTAGGTCCAGATGGTGTCCTCTATAGAGAGGTTCCACTGTACAGTATACACGACAGCCAGCTACGTAGGTCCAGATGGTGTCCTCTATAGAGAGGTTCCACTGTACAGTATACACGACAGCCAGCTACGTAGGTCCAGATGGTGTCCTCTATAGAGAGGTTCCACTGTACAGTATACACGACAGCCAGCTACGTAGGTCCAGATGGTGTCCTCTATAGAGAGGTTCCGCTGTACAGTATACACGACAGCCAGCTACGTAGGTCCAGATGGTGTCCTCTATAGAGAGGTTCCACTGTACAGTATACACGACAGCCAGCTACGTAGGTCCAGATGGTGTCCTCTATAGAGAGGTTCCGCTGTACAGTATACACGACAGCCAGCTACGTAGGTCCAGATGGTGTCCTCTATAGAGAGGTTCCACTGTACAGTATACACAACAGCCAGCTACGTAGGTCCAGATGGTGTCCTCTATAGAGAGGTTCCGCTTTACTACATGCAAGACATCTTTGTATGTACGTAAGTGCGTACAACAGCGCAGAAGCCTAGCACCATCTGTCACAGGTGGCACAACGTGTGCACGCAGCTCACAGTGACTGCATGGAGTGCCTGGGAGGAAGAGAGCCGACCAACTCGTGCAGTCCGTTGTCTCGAAGCTCCCTACAGAGAGACGCAAAACAAGTGCTAAGATAGGCTGCACAGTCCACAGGGGGTGATACATGTGGGGGCACACTCCTTGCCACACAGACCTCCCAAGATAACCAAATTCATGTCACTGGCTAACCACATCAGGGGCAGAGGCCAATGAAGTTCATTAGCACATTCCAGTGACTCGTCAAACATGCAACATGCCCATCTTATCAGGGAACACACTACACTTATCAGGTAGGCATGCTAGATTGCCAAATAAGGAGTGGGTGTGGTCGAATGCCCTACCCCTTTGGCCTCACACGCACATACAAGGAGGCTAAGCAGCTCTGTTTGTTTAGAGCGGACAACAGGGCTCTAAGCTTGTTTTTGCTAGATTGCAGACCTTTGGAATAAAAAATTACCCAGTATTGTACGTACATACGTACATACGTATGTACATGCATCAGTGTCATGTCCGGGCATGTGTGTGAGCTACACATTCATTGAGATGTGTGCACAGCTGGGTACTCCGCCAGGAGAGCGGGCTAATTGCACATGAAAGAGGCCAGGGGACCACGGATTGATACAGTGTCAAACTTCTCCACTGCTTCAAAGTGCTTAGCAGGTGCCGTGGAAAGACAATGTATACACACACAAATCCAATAGAATAAGGCGTGGTACACATACACGCACACACATGTAGACATGTTACATGCCTACAGCACACCCCACCCCAACCAGTACGCCCAGCAGGTATACCATGTAGCTGTAACCAGTCCTAGGGCCGGCCCTCATGCAGAGCCCGTGAGGGACGCTCAGCAAGTGGTACAACAAGAATGTCGAAAATGTCAGACACATTCAGCCTCTATGTCTGTGTGGCTGGCATACTGCACATAACAGAGGAGAGGGGTCTGTCAAGCGGGCACTGCCTGCAGCCAGACATACTGTACTCCTACAGGGAATTCACAGGGCATTCATTACCACACAGTACAACAGTATGATGTGTCTAAACACGCACAGACAAGCAGGGACCCAGTGAAGAAGAGACAAGGGACAAGGACATCTCGACACAAAAGGACAGCACACAGACACACATACATACGCACATACGCAGGCAGGCACGTACACAGCTATCACACAGCCTGTAACATGCCTAACTGAAGACCGTCAGAAAGCCTCCTACCCTCTCACAAGGTAAGCTGGAATGTGTGCCTTTGACAGACTGGCAGGTTCCAGAGGTGTCCCTAGCGACGTTGGCAATTCAGGAAGCCACCCTGCAGTTTGTCAGCCATTCAGCCTGCAGGGCTGCTCTACTCCAGTGGCCTTTCAGGTCAGAGGCCAGGGCAAGTGTGAGCGAAGGAATCAATCACTTCTGATAGTGCAGTCGAACAAGTAAGGGCCAATCTTTGAACACGAGTATTGAGACACTAAACTGGTGGAGCATTCATCCACAGCTGAAAAGCACTAAACCAATGGGAAGGTCACTAAATAGTAAGCCCACAATGATCAGGAAAGTGTAGCAATTACCACCCTTTGAACCCTGTCAAGCTACAGGGGGCAGGGGTACCCACAACAATAGCTTCAGTCACAGAAACCCACATTCACTGGCGAAGTACACTCAAACATCTTATCACAGAGCAGCCTATCACAACTTCCAATCACTCTTTGAATAACATGCACACACACACACACACACACACACACACACACACACACACACACACACACAGCATGTACATTTGACATCCCTGCACTGCGCCTCACGCACAGTTGCTGTGTAACTCATCATCATACCATCAGTCTCGAAATCAGTCTCATACTAGTGATGTGTGCATGTGAGGTGAGGTGAGGCATGTGAGGTGTCAGCAGTTGAAATAGCACCCCAACTTACACAGTTTCCAGTAGCGGGTGTTCACCCAAGAAGGAAACATTAAATGTGCGAAGTTGCCTGTGTTGAATTGTCCTGTGGTGTGACGGGCAGTGGAAAGAGAAGACAGAGAACCAATCACATCCACGCCATTAATCAGCTACACTGATCACTACAAGGTGTTACAACAAGTGTAAATTGTCAGCAATTGTCAGTAATTCTGAGGTGGCAAGTCCTCTCACCAGTCAGGCGGCCAGGAGCAGCAGCCCCTCGAGCAACAGAAAACAATTAACGCCTTTTACACCTGCCCAGGTGATGGGGTCTCTTAATTAACAGACAGTACAGGGCAGCATACTGAAGTGGATATCATGCGCATGTATGTTACACACCCACACACACAGACACACCCACACACGTACACACACACCCACACACGTACACACACACACACGTACACACACATACACAGACACACACACACACACACACACACACACAGACACACCCACACACCCACACACACCCACAGACAGACACACAGACAGACACACACACACACAGATGCACACACACATTCACACACACACACAGACACACACACATTCACACACACACACACACACACACACACACACACACACACACACACACACACACACACACACACACACACACACACACACACACACACACACACACACACACACACACACACACACACTCACAGAAACAGAGAGAAGTTGTGTTCCTCCAGCTTGGAGAAGTTAGGTACAGACCCGCGGTACGTCGAGTTGGCGTCACACGTCATGTGTATAAGGCAGTCCTGAACATCGACAATGTCGCAGTCGCACCCGGTGGAGTTCAGAAAGTCGTCGCACAGGTCCACGCCGCTCACATTCTTGCACGGCACTGCTACCCCGGCAAGCAGAAGCAGCAGAAGAGCGTCCAGTGCCACTCGAATACATCTCACACGCAGCAGTCGGCCGCCCATGGTCACGGGTCGAGCAGGGAGCAAGAGTGAGAGAGGCACCAGCGTAGGGTGGACGGGGAGGGGTCGAAACAGGGAGATTCACTGAGTCACACGCGGTTCGCAGGTGCTCAGGAGTGACTGCGCATACTGAGGATATCTGGAGGGGGTGAGGTGGGGGAGCGAGAAGGGATGGAGACGTCAGTCAGCGCATACAAGAGAACTGAAGCACTAACTACAGGCGCCTAGTTTTGAGGGCAGAGGTCCACCGTGGAAGATACTTCGGTTCATGTGGGCAGGAAGTGCCCAAACACACTAACCGAGCTCTCTGTTTGGAGGGCTCAGCGCAGGGGACAGTATAACGCGCCAGAGAAAACAGTCGCGCGCGCTTTTCAGGTAGCGTAGTCTCAGGGACAGAGAAACCCCACGTCTTCTCACCAAAATGGCAGGCTTCACAGCGCGTTTCTGTTCAGGGTTGACACAGAGGGCGTACGGAGAGCAGTCCACCTCTCCCACTATTAAAACACACACTGTATCACTTCCTCTACTCGCACACACGCACGGACCTCGCTGCGGTCTTGTGCATACACCCAATAAATGAGCCCGCCCACACGCGTGGTGAGTTAATGAGTGCCTGTAATGAGATTCATCGGTGGGAACGTACATATACAAGCCAGTTTCATAAAAGTGATTTAATCTGTAGCTGCATGTAGTCGCATAGACGGCGCTCGGGACTCCCCGACCGCATTATACTTCGCACTATATATATATATACCGCTAGTACTTGCATGTACTGGACTTATCTGCAAAGAACAAAACTAATATTTTCTTTGCATGCTATGGCTTATCAGTGCATGGACATTGCCCCCAGTGGAGAGATACATAGTGTTGCTTCCATAGGAACAACTGTTAGGTACTGCAGCATGACAGCATAGTGTGACTTCACTAGTGACCTGCTTATTCTAATCTGATGTATATGTGGTGTGGTAATATTTTGCAGCTCAATCATTATTTACTTCAGCTGTACGTATGTACGTATATGGAAAGTATGCATGTACTGCCATGTATATGCATATACTGCCATGTGTATGCATATACTGCCATGTGTATGCATGTATGCATGTACTGCCATGTGTATGCATGTACTGCCATGTGTATGCATATACTGCCATATGTATGCATATACTGCCATGTGTATGCATGTACTGCCATGGGTATGCATATACTGCCATGTGTATGCATATACTGCCATGTGTATGCATATACTGCCATGTGTATGCATATACTGCCATGTGTATGCATATACTGCCATGTGTATGCATGTACTGCCATGTGTATGCATGTACTGCCATGTGTATGCATATACTGCCATGTGTATGCATGTACTGCCATGTGTATGCATGTACTGCCATGCGTATGCATGTACTGCCATGCGTATGCATGTACTGCCATGCGTATGCATGTACTGCCATGCGTATGCATATACTGCCATGTGTATGCATGTACTGCCATGTGTATGCATATACTGCCATGTGTATGCATGTACTGCCATGCGTATGCATGTACTGCCATGCGTATGCATGTACTGCCATGCGTATGCATGTACTGCCATGCGTATGCATGTACTGCCATGCGTATGCATACTTAGTAGTTGGTGCACATCTGTATATGTACATATATAATTTATACAAATGCTCCCATATGCATGCATGCATGCACCAAATACACTCTTCACTCTATTATTACTGCCAGCTTATCTTTATTAATTATTTATAATTAGCTGTTATGTGATGTAACTATAGAAGTATTTCAAATTAAGAAACTATCTTGGTATGTATCTATAAATACAGAACAAGTTGTATATACCCGGCCACGTACGTCTGCAGTCACGCCTACTTGTAAAACAGACATGTACGTATAATGTATACAAGTCATGCAAAGCCTTGTAACTCTCAAAGGCTATGCATGTCTCATCGATGAGCTGCAGCTTGCTGAAACACTGCATGCGATAAAGCAATATAATAAAGCCATCTAATATTATAAACTGGCTATATACCTATATAATATAATCGTCTGTACAATATGTACATATACGTATAGCTATAATATACATATAATATACATAACACTTGCCATCGCATGCATACATACATGCATGCCTCAACTTTACATCAAACATGCATGTGCTATGTGCACTAGCTGCAACGCGCGCAGGCTCTGTCTTCAGTTAATCTGCGGCATTTATAGCCGCGTGCAAGCAAATCTTCCAACTTTGCACATATCCATGGTTACATAATTATTAGTAGCCGCCACTGACATGAAACGATTGCATAATTATGATTATAGTTCCACAAATAGAAACAGCACAAACCACAGAAATAATTGCATGTCACATGCTCCATAAAAAGAACATCACAGTTGATTTGCATGAGCACTCAATCCACAACTGATGATAGTACGTAAAATATATAATATTATATATTAGCAATAAACTTGTTATTGAAGCAAAGTGAAATGGAATAGGAATTTGCTACTTCGCTGGACCCAGATCCAATTTAGATGGCCCTGAAATGTCAAAAGGATGATGATAGTTACTTGTGACTTTGACAGTTGCTACTGAGACAAGAGATGAGAGGGGAGGAGGGTGGGTGAGGCCGTTGGTGTGTGTGGAAGGCACTGAGATTGTCAAGGGTGGGTCAGAGGGAATGAGGGTGGGGTGGGGGTGGGTGGGTGAGGGAGTGAAGGTAGGTCTGAAGGGGGTCAAGATGTCCCTGAGGGGTGAGGGTGGGCAGAGGCGGTAAGGGTGGAACTGATGGGGGTGGGGGTGGGGATGAGGGGGGTGGGAGGGGGTGAGGATGGAACTGAAGGGTGAGGGTGGGTCTCAGAAGGTGGGAGGATGAAACTATACGTTACATTACAGAAGAGAGTTGGGAGGCGGAGGTACCTGACAAGAGGTATTCAAGTGCGAGTTTGGTGTAGCTGCAGTGGAAAGAGGGGAAAACAGACATATTACAGGGTACTAAGACATCAGTAACGAAGTACCCCCCCTCTCCTCCCCCCTGGTGCTGGCAAAGGCTGCTGCTCTGGTACTGGTGTGTTTGTACCTCTGTCTCCTTCTGTTGCATGACTTTACCACCAGAGGCTTTCAGCCTTGCTCTCTGAATCTTCTGGTAGGCCACCTGTGGGACATACAAACATGCCATGATTCAAGCCCACCAGGGTCACATGACAGTCACATGACCCCGTGCCCCGATTCAAACCCACCAGTGTCACATGACCCCACGCCCTGATTCAAACCAGCCAGTGTCACATGTCCCGACAGTGTCAATTCAAGCCAGTGATTATCACATGACAGTCACATGACTTCATAGCAAAGTCATCCCTTCAAACAAGACACACAGTTCTACTTCCTGTACACATCATTGCTTGTCAGGGAATGCGTCTAAGCTAACGCCCACTCAGCCAGCTGGTGCATCAGTCAAGCATTCCTGGAGACCGACAATGACATTAAAATGGCTTTGATGCGTCACCACAACTGAGGTGGGACTTCTCCCAAGAGGCAAGTACAGCTCCAGTGAATGCCTTACACAGTGCGCATGTTGAATGGCTGTACAATGCCCACGCCAACAGGTACACAGCAGTTTCCATTGATGCATTTGATTGTTATTTGATTGTTGCTTTTAGCACCCACCATGCACTAGTGAGGCTACTCCGCCTGAGGCGGTGGTGACTTACTGCATCGTCATCAACCATGCTCAGCCACCGTGGAGGCAGCAGACAGAGCTCTCTCCACGTCCTAGATCAAACTGAGCAGAGTACAGTGGAGCCTCTCTATAAAGGACACTCTGAATAGGGGACACCTCTCTAATGAGGACAGCAGTCCCAACCACAGAGCTGTGTACAAATCTACCTCTGAATTAGGGGACACCTCTCTAATGAGGGCACTGTCTGCAGACCAACCACAGAGCTGTGTACAAATCTACCTCTGAATTGGGGGCACCTCTCTATACAGGATATGACAACCGGTTGGGTCCTGTAAGCATCCACTGTAGAGAGGTTCCACTGTACGTGCTCAACACACAACACGTATACTGATGACAAAGAGGCGCTGAGCCCTTCACTGCCATCAGGGGTTGACTTGGTACTCCTCACCAACTGGCAGCAGGGAACATTGTCACGCTTGGTCCACACAAGGATAGTCACACCCAGATCGGATGACACATCAAAGCCAATTACAAAGCATTGATATGAGTCTAGGAATGTTCAACACTCTGTGTGTGACCCCACCCTTCTCTGGCCTAGTGTCAACATAAATTTAAAAATTGAGGCAGGAAATGGGACTGGTCTGAATTTGTATGACTCAACACAGCTCAGCATGACCACAGTGCAGAGGTCACATGACAGTCACGTGACAGTCATGTGACAGTCACATGACCTGTACTACAGCTCACCTCAAAGGCCTGTCCAATAGTCATGACAATATCAAGTGCCGTCTCCTGTATTGGGTGCGGGGAGGGGCAGGAGTGTGTGAGATGGGCGGGGCTATTAATCACCTGAATACATGTATACAGTATGAGACAATATAACGTTATCGTACCGTTTTTACGAAACGAAACGAAAACGGAACGACCTTTTCCGTTGTACGAAACACCCCACCCGTTTAGACGAAATGGACGGACGGTTCTAAAACGATTCACCCTAAATAAAACGATCGCAAAACGATTCGTCGCTGAATAAAACGATGAAGAACGATTCGCGCCCTGTTGCTGCTCTTTCGCGCCCTGTTGCTGCTCTTTCGTCGGATAGTCGGCGGCTTGTAGCCCATTCGCGCACAGTGGAGAATTCGTTGTCTCTTGTACCTGCTGTACATCTCGTGCCGCTTGTGAAAGGCAGAAACAACGAATCCTCCCCAAAGCTACCCTTTTATACGGCGCGCCTAATCGTATATGTAGACCGCGCAATCGTTTTTCTATCCAATCGTTTTTCCTCCGTTCTGCCACAAGGCAGTTAAACAAACAGACGAAACGGATCGTCCGTTTAAACGATTCGACCTTTCCCTATAAACGAAACGAAACGAAACCGAAACGAAACGGTACGATAACGTTATATTGTCTTATAGGGTACGTACGTATAATTATATGCAATCGTGCAGCAAAGGGTCTAGCAGGCACAGACACACACAAAATAACTGGCGATATCGTTGGCCACTGTCGATTGAATTAACTGAGATAGAACACACCTGTTGGTTGGCATTTCAAAGCCAAACAAACAGGCACAAAGCAGCCACACTGCGTCAGTCAACAAAGCAGCTTTGGGTGTGACAAATGTACACGCATCATTCCCACTTCATGCGTACGTATACTCATTCGTGAAAGACGTCGTTGATTGCAACAACAGTGGTCTAATCTGGGAACGGCATTGCAGGCAACAGCGTTGCACAACAACAGGACTTCAACAAGGAGCTAATGCTGACTGACGCGTGGACATGTCTGTGTGGCCGTGTTTGAAGTTAAACCTAGTCCACCTCGTTACTCGATCTCCCTCGGCTTCCGGGTTCTAGCACTCATCCTTCAGTGACACCTGCTGATGAGCCTCGCGTGGATCACGGTGACGTGTGTAGGCATGGACGTGTGTAGGCATGGACGTGTGTAGGTATGGACGTGTGTAGGCATGGACGTGTGTAGGCATGGACGTGTGTAGGCATGGACGTGTGTAGGCATGGACGTGTGTAGGCATGGACGTGTGTAGGCATGGACGTGTGTAGGCATGGACGTGTGTAGACATGGACGTGTGTAGGTATGGACGTGTGTAGGCATGGACGTGTGTAGGCATGGACGTGTGTAGGCATGGACGTGTGTAGGCATGGACGTGTGTAGGCATGGACGTGTGTAGGCATGGACGTGTGTAGGCATGGACGTGTGTAGGCATGGACGTGTGTAGGCATGGACGTGTGTAGGCATGGACGTGTGTAGGCATGGACGTGTGTAGGCATGGACGTGTGTAGGCATGGACGTGTGTAGACATGGACGTGTGTAGGCATGGACGTGTGTAGGCATGGACGTGTGTAGGCATGGACGTGTGTAGGCATGGACGTGTGTAGGCATGGACGTGTGTAGGCATGGACGTGTGTAGGCATGGACGTGTGTAGGCATGGACGTGTGTAGGCATGGACGTGTGTAGGCATAGACGTGTGTAGGCATGGACGTGTGTAGGCATAGACGTGTGTAGGCATGGACGTGTGTAGGCATGGACGTGTGTAGGCATGGACGTGTGTAGGCATGGACGTGTGTAGGCATGGACGTGTGTAGGCATGGACGTGTGTAGGCATGGACGTGTGTAGGCATAGACGTGTGTAGGCATAGACGTGTGTAGGCATAAGTAGAACGTGTTCTTGAGTGGCTTCTATCTTAGCCCTGAAGAAGACCAGAGCATTCTGGTCGAAACAATGCGAAGATTCTTGTCAGCGCATTTTGTAGCTGGCATAGGAGAGCCCTTTACTGCTTCACCATCCATACTCAGTATCCTTCCGCACAAGTGTCCGTAAGTGGGGAGGTGCTAGCAAGTTAGACTAAGGGAAGCCCGCTGCATGTGATGAACCCTGCGACGCCCACACACCTTGCTGGGCGTCCTGAAGACGTGGCAGAAGATGAGTCCGCAGTCCTTGGTGATGTAGGAGAGGATCTGCTCGTCGCTGCGGTCCTGGGAGCAGTAGTAGATGTGCTGGATGGAGTGGTCGCTGATGGGTCGGCCGGTGGAGTTGCTGAAGTACTTTACACCCGTCCAGGAGATGGACAAAATCACCTCCGGGATGATGGGTTGAGACTCATTCATGGCCTGATGTGGTGAGGTGGGGGGGGAGGAGGAGTGAGGAGTGAGGGGTGTGGAGTAATGAGTGGAACAGTGTGGAGTGGAGGAGTAAGGGGTGGAGGAGTGAGAGTGGAGGAGTGAGGGGTGGAGGAGTGAGAGTGGAGGAGTGGAGGAGTGGAGGAGTGAGAGTGGAGGAGTGAGGGGTGGAGGAGTGAGAGTGGAGGAGTGGAGGAGTGGAGGAGTGAGAGTGGAGGAGTGAGGGGTGTGGAGTGAGGAGTGGAGGAGTGGAGGAGTGAGGGATGGAGGAGTGAGGAGTGAGAGTGGAGGAGTGTGGAGTGGAGGAGTGGAGGAGTGGAGGAGAGGAGTGAGGAGTGGAGGGTGAGGAGTGAGGAGTGGAGGAGTGAGGAGTGGGGTTGGGGAGTCATCAGTCAGCAATGATGCAAAGACAGATGGAGAATATGGCTCAGTTGTCTTGTGGCAATTGTGGCATAGCTTAATTCACTGAACGGGGACTCTGTACGTAGTTGAGCTAAAATTCACATCATTGTATATAGCTCAGCCAATAAAACGCTAGTTCTGTCATGTGACCTAAAGCATTGCATCATATGACATAGCACAGCAGGTGGGTGCGGCACCTTCAGCTTGGCAACAGCTTCTTCAGCAGCCAGTTTTTGGGACTTCAACAGGAGTGACCCCAGGTACTGCAGTCAGAGACAGAGGAGTGACAGAGGAGTGACGTGACATGACACAACCATACTCACTGTGAATCCCTTCCCTTCTCCCACAGCCTTCCCATACCCTCTTAGCCCCTCCCACCTCTTGGCCCCTCCCTCTCTGCTAGCTCACTCGCTCCTCCCAAAGTCATTCCTACCCTTTAACACTACACCAGCTGGGGATTGGATAGATGGTGCTTGTCAGAATGACTCCTACCACTTCTCCTTCATCCACATTCCCCCCTCCTCCCCTCCCCTTCCCTCTCCTCCATCTCCCTCGCCTCCCATCCCCTCCCCCTTTACCATTACGCTGTACTCCAGTCTTCGGTTGAGTAAAGTGTCCACCGTGTGCCTCCATCGGTCTCTGCTGTCCAACCGACCGACACTGCCGGCATTGTCCACCAGCAGTTCGGTCTTCAGAACCTCGTCAATGAGGTGTCCAGCGTCGGCTTGGGCCAGTTTGGGGGGACGTATAGCTACAGAGGACACTCGCCTGTGTTCTTTGCGTAAGTAGGACTGAGGGAGGAGGAAGGGGGGAGGAGGAAGGGAGGGAGGAGGAAGGGAGGGAGGAGGAAGGGAGGGAGGAGGAAGAATGGAGAATGGTGGGAGGATGGAGGGAGGGAGGAGGAAAGGAGGGAGGGAGGAGGAAGGGAGGGAGGAGGATGGAGAATGGTGGGAGGATGGAGGGAGGGAGGAGGAAAGGAGGGAGGGAGGAGGAGAGAGGAGGAAAGAGGAAGGTGGGAGGGAGGAGGGGGTGAATGAAAGATGGGGAATGAGAGGGAGGGAGAAGAAGGGAAGAAGGGTTGAGGAGAAATTAGGGAGAGAGGGTGGAGGGGAAGGGGAGGGTCGGTAAATGATGCTAATAAGCTGTCACTTCTTTCATAGTTCATTGTCATGTTCTGCCTTGGGCCACACCCCAAGTCTTCTCACCGGTGATGGTGAGGGTGACTCTACACTCCACTCCTCCTCCGCCTCTGAAGTGGTAGTCGACTTCTCCTCTCTTTCCTTCTCCCTCTGTTTGGTGCTGGGCAAGGCCTTCAGGTCTGTGTAGTCTTTTTGAAGGAAGACATCCTCCAGTGACTTGGAGAGCCCACTGGACATGGACATGTCCTGCACTGACTCAGCACCTCCCTTGAGAGGGAACTGTAATGGAAACAGACACACACATGTAACAGTGCCAGATACATACGTACATACACACTGTGTGAGTGAGTGCACTAAAATGTATGTGCGTGTAGTGTGTGTGCATGTGTGTGCGTGTAGTGTGTGCGTGTAGTGTGTGCGTGTGCATGTGTGTGTGTGTGCGTGCCTGTAATCCAAGTGCCTCTGATGAGGATCAAGTCACATGACCACTCACATTTAGCGACAGTCGTCGAGAGCCAGGCGACAGCTGCTCAACCCATTCGGGATGGGCCATGCCCAGCTGTGCGATGGCGTACATCAGTCTCTTCTGGTGCCCGAGCAGTAGAGGGGGAGGCTGTCCCTTAGTGGGGAGGGGGAGGAAGAGGCTGGATATTCAAGATCTGTGTGCATGTGGTATGTACGTAATATGCATACGCACGCAAACACACAAGAACACTGCATGCACGCATCAAACCTACACCTCGCTCGACATCCACACCCACATCCACACCCACACCTACACACACACACACACACACACACACACACACACACACAGACCCACACAGACACCCACCCACACCCACACCCACACACCACCCACACACCACCCACACATCACCCACACACACAGACACACACACGCACACACACACACACACACACCACACATACACACACACACACACACACACACACACACACACACACACACACACACACACACACACACACACCTGTACGACTCCCTCCAGCTGTAGTTTCCATGGACTGAGATGGACCACACGCTCTAGAGAGCCGTACCCATTGGCAATGAGGTGCGGGTACAGGTGGTCCAGTCTGAGGGCCTTCAACCACGACTGAATGTCTGACATGTGAGCAAGGTCAGGGGGCGGGGGCAGCAGTGACACAGCTGCAAGGAGGGTGCTGCGGGAGGAGAGGAGGGAGCCATGCCATCCAGCTGGTTAGCCCTTCAAACACACATCACACCCACACCCACACACCACGCCCACACACCTCTGCGCCTCTGGGTCAACCACCCGCATCTCCACAAGGTCCTCAGCATCAAGCATGCCTTCTCCCTAGCGACAGACAGACAGACGGATGGACAGACAGACAGACAGACGGATGGACAGACAGACAGACAGACGGATGGACGGACAGTGTCACTCACCATGTACTCAAGATTATCATATCCATGGGTCTGCAGCACCTCCGCATAGCCCGCTAGACCAAGCAGGGAAAGCCACTCCAACATGCTAACTGCAAACGTACGTACGTATGTACAGCAGACAAGAAGGGACTAGTGGAACAGTGTCAGTAGTGGAGTCCTGTGTGTGTGTCTCTCTCTCTCTGTGTGTGTGTGTGTGTGTGTGTGTGTGTGTGTGTGTGTGTGTGTGTGTGTGTGTGTGTGTGTGTGTGTGTGTGTGTGTGTGTGTGTGTGTGTGTGTGTGTGTGTGTGTGTGTGTGTGTGTGTGCCATGTGTGTGTGCGTGCGTGTGTGTGTGTGTGCGTGCGTGTGTGTGTGTGTGCGTGCGTGTGTTTGTGTGTGTGTGTGCACCTCACCTGAGTCCTTGCCCTGTGACATCTCTTCAGACAGGTCTGTTAAACTCTTCTCCACCACCCCCATCACTGAGTCCACCTGTAGAGCAAGTGGCACACACACACACACACAACTCTAACAGGTGAGTCACACCAGACAAACAGCGCAAACGGACTACCGACCACTCCCAGACTAAACAGCGTAGCAGGGTCTTTGATGAGCAAACACAATAAATACTCTCTATAGCAGAACATTCGAAACGATCGTCCTTGGCAACTGCTTCATCTATGCTTTTATCAACAGTTCTGCCGTGCTCATCAAAGAATCCGCTATCAGTTCGAGTTAATTAGAAGCCTTTACAATAATATCATTATACAATGGAATTAGAGCCTTCAGACTGCCAGCTGCTACGTACCTTCATGATTCAACCTCTGAATCACTACAGACCATACGTACGTACCACACTGGCATTCTGGTCACATGACAGTCACATGACCGCCACTCCTGCCACATGATTACCTCGCTGGTCACATGACAGTCACATGACTACCAACTCTCACATGACCACCTCACTAGACAGTCACATGACCACCACATGATCACACGCTCCTTCCACATGAGCCCCTCACTGGTCACATGACAGTCACATGAGCCCCTCCCTGGTCACATGACCCACCTGCTCCCATGCGTCTCTGTCCTTCTTCTCTGTCCACACACTGTAGAGCTTGCTCTTCCTTTCAGCTGCAGTGTAGCTGCGGCTGGCCAGGACAAGGCCGATGAAGGGATCCAGATCATTGTGGATAATGACACTGTCACCAGGACCTGGGACAGACATGTGACAGGAACAGCGGACAGTGACAAGCAACAACCCCTAATGTGTACACACACGGCTACATGTTATACTCCATCCATACAGTATACCGTATTCATATACTGTACAGTCCATACTGTTTCTGTATACAGTAAAATTAATGGTGAAATGTCTACTCTAAGGCAAGAGCATCTGGTCGAAACGTCGGCAAGGTTTTCAACCCAGTTTTGAAGCTGGTATTCGAGAACTACCCTTTCTCAATACGTACATACTCCAGTACAACATTGATCCTGCTACGATGGTGACATCCATCTAAACAATGATTCATACCCCCGGAGAATCACTTGAAATGCTTGGCAAGTGACAGTAGCCCCTGTAGATACCTGCGTACGTGACGGGTGGAGTGCGTGTGCGTCGATAACATCACGTTCCCAGACACAACACACATGGTGGTGTACGAGCCTCCCTAGAGGATCTGCTTGTTGCAGTGTTGTAATGACTTAATTGGGTTAACGAATCATTCAGGATCCATAATAATTAAATGCCAACCAATCGGTGTCTACGGGATTTAGACCACTCAGTACTCGGGCGCTCAACTTCGTGGTGTAAATCCTGCAGACACTAATTGGTTGATTGGCATTTAACTATCATATACGTACAAAAATAAAGGGCAATATAATTATACCAATATTATGAAAAGTGAAACACTCCAATAGGTGAATGAAGACCCACTGTGTGTTCGGCACCCATTACACATACAGTGGAACCTCTCTATAGAGGACACCATTGGGACCCAGCTGGCTGTCCTGTATACAGTGGAACCTCTCTATAGAAGACATCACTGGGACCCAGCTGGCTGTCCTGTATACAGTGGAAACCTCTCTATAGAGGACACCACTGGGACCCAGCTGGCTGTCCTGTATACAGTGGAACCTCTCTATAGAGGACACCACTGGGACCCAGCTGGCTGTCCTGTATACAGTGGAAACCTCTCTATAGAGGAAACCATTGGGACCCAGCTGGCTGTTCTGTATAGAGAGGTGGCCCTAATTCAGAGGTAGATTTGTGCACAGCTCTATGTGGTTGGGTCTGAAGACAGTGTCCTCATTAGAGAGGTATCCCTTAGTCAGAGTGTCCTTTATAGAGAGGTTCGACTGTACACACACAGTAATGAGCTACATACAGACAAAATGGCTGCCTGGCTCACCACTGCTTCGTCGCTTCTGAAGGACAGCGTTCTCGTAGCTGGGTTGCGAGAAAGGTCGGTGAGCAAAGTCCCGGCGGGGCTTGACCGGGGACTGCGCTGTCTTTGGCAATTTGGTTAGCCCTGCGAGAGAGAGGACAGACGTACAGACGTACGTACGTATGTAAGGCAGGTCCTGCTGCAGTGTGAGCCAACCCAGGGTGGAGAGGTTGGGGTTGTGAGGGTGCTAGGTGTGGGCGGAGTCTGCTGATCAGAGGCTGGTGACGGTGCGTACATATCTACATAAGCAAGTACCGGGCAATGGCAAAAACAGAAATACACTTTACTCTCTCCGTACTGTATTGTCTGCCGCACACTGTTCGAACGTCTGGACTCCCAGTCACCCCTCCCCACCTTGCCGCATACTGTTCGAACGTCTGGACTCCCAGTCACCCCTCCCCACCTTCAGCTCACCGTTGTCCTGGTCGCTCGCAGCAGGCTCTCCACTCTTGTGAGTCATGGAGTCCACTATGGTGGTCACGTTCTCGTAGTTAATCATTCCCAGCTGCATCCGCGTCACATCAATCTGCTCCCGTCTTGGTCCCCGGTCACCGGACGACGGAGGATGTGGGGGTGGCTTGGAGCGAGGACGGGGGACAGGCTGTGGGGCATGCATACATACATACATACATACATACATACATACATACATACATACATACACACATACATACATACGTACATACGTACATACATACATACATATACATACATACATACATACATACATACATACATACGTACATACGTACATACATACATACATACATACATACATACATACATACATACGTACATACATACGTACAAAGTGACAGAGCCAAACAGACAGACAGACAGACAGACAGAAGTCCGTATGAGACATGTTGTGCAACTGAGACAAGAAGTTGTGAAATCGCTGAAGATACCAGATAGCAGGCGACCACAGTCACTGTAAAACTGACGAGTAGACATGACACACCCACTGGTGATGAGGACACACACACTGGTGAGGAGGACACACCCACTGGTGAGGAGGACACACCCACTGATGATGAGGACACACCCACTGATGATGAGGACACACCCACTAATGATGAGGACACACCCACTGGTGATGAGGACACACCCACTGATGATGAGGACACACCCACTGATAATGAGGACACACCCACTGATAATGAGGACACACCCACTGATGATGAGGACACACCCACTGGTGAGGAGGACACACCCACTTACCTTCACGACCACGTTTTCATACACAGGAGGTGCTTCACTTGGTCC
>CATKZD010000067.1:0-33774 GCA_949841015.1 Aplysina aerophoba
CAGTGTCTCTGGATACTGGCAGCGGAGAGCGACCGAGGCCATCTTCATCAAGAAGAGTGGAGAGACCATGAACCTGGACAGTGGCCTACAGCTTCCAACAATGTGGAACCCTATCCTCGATCCACCATAAACCAGTACAAGTACAGGTCATCACTATTTTATTTTTATTTTTATTTTTATTATTATTTTTATTTTATTTTACCTTATTCTATTTTATTTCTATTTTATTTTATTTATCATTTATTTTATAACATTTATTATTTCACTTTATTATTATTATTTTATTTTTTACTCATGACCTGTCACCCAATTCCCGCCTCTGACATCACATGTTGCTGTATATAAGTGGACTTTTCCCTCCTATTCTTCAGTTTTGTAACTGACGAAGACCTTCGCGGTCGAAACGTCTTACTTGTTGGAACTATTGCTACGTGTTAGCTCAATATCTCTCTGGTTCTATTTCATAAGAAAGTGGCCACAGAAAGTGGCTACTGTCAGAACATTTGGCGTCACGCTTCGTGAGATAAACTTAGGAGACACTAGCAAAGGTAAACATTTATATCAACTATCCGCGTACTAACCTGACAGAACAGTGAGATGAGCGTCCACCTCGCTTCCAAACTACAATGACAGTGCTCTAACTGCATGTACCAGAAGGCCAGTAGTCTCGCGTTGCCAGACCGCTACCTCCCTCCATCTTTATATGCTGACGTCAGCATATAAAAATGGAGGGGAAGTAGCGGTCTGGCTACGCGAGACTAGAAGGGCCAGGGAAGCATTGCTCTCAACTCTCACGCATTGCGCGTGAGACACACGCATTTCACACGAATGTCACGCACACACGCATAGGATTGCATTTCTCACGCATTTTGGCTAAATTCTAAACAGCAATACCTTAAAAGTGAAGAATGAAGCACTGAGCACTGCATTTAAACAATTTCCAGTAGCAAGTGAAAGTAAGATAGGCTGACAACTGCTTCAAGGCAGTTGCAAGCTGTTACTCTTTCGCGTTCAACGGCCATTTTTGTGACGTCATTATAAAACATGGCTGATTTGCACGTAATATCTATGTATGATCCGGAGGGGTGCAGCCATAGCTAGATTATGCAAGTTTGGACAATCTAAGGTGTGTAGCATACTCTAGTTGCAGCTTGATAGTAGAGTATGTATAGCTGTACAGTAGCTAGCTACTGCAAACACTGGAAATTAAAAATTAGATAGCTAGCTATGTGTTACTTTGAATAGCTAATCTTTTGTTACAACTACTTTCCTTAACAATCAGATTTAAGACTAAGTAGCTATATAGCTACCTATTATATACCTATAGCTACCTATATACCTAGCTATTGTGTAGTTGCGTAGTTAGCTAGATAGCTAGCTAGCTGTTTATGAAAAGGAGTGATGATGAAACATTTAGCAGTGTAATCTAATTCTTAGCTGAAAGTATCCCCTTTACACGTCTCACTCATGAACATGCCAATCTCACTCATTTTTATCTCAAGTTTCACTCTTGCTCATGCAAAGAGGTTGAGAGCTCTGGGGAAGACAAAGCACGAGGTGTATGCAGTAGTACTCAGTAAAACTTAGTATACTGGCCAGAAGGTATTGCGCAATTTCGTACTTAAGAGAATCTGTTCCATGCACTATACAAGGCATCAAACAGCAGTGTTCTGGTTACACCCTGGGCTTTGGCTTGACTGGCTGGGGTGTTAACAGAGACCTGGCTGTTGGCGTTACACCCTGCCTGTTATCAAGGATGCCTGTTAATGTTTTTTTACAGTGCATGTACATACACACTCACTTATTGTATAATATATGTGCAGTTATATATGTACGTACCTGTTCAGCTGTAAAATCTCTCTGAGCCTGTGCAAACATTTCATATCCCCCCTTGAATTTCTTGACCTGTGCGGACAGGTGAATGGGTCGGAATAAAGAGCAATTACACATCCGAACATCTCCCAACAGGCATACACACACAATTACACATCCGAACATCTCCCAACAGGCATACACACACAATTACACATCCGAACATCTCCCAACAGGCATACACACACAATTACACATCCGAACATCTCCCAACAGGCATACACACACAATTACACATCCGAACATCTCCCAACAGGCATACACAGACAATTACACATCCGAACATCTCCCAACAGGCATACACACAAACTTACACATCCGAACATCCCCCAACAGGCATAGCTACACACACAATTACACATCCGAACATCCCCCAACAGGCATAGCATACACACACAATTACACATCAGAACGTTCCGAGCACCACGCTGTGTTCATTGGATGTCAACATCAGCGCTATCCGAAGTACTGCCTCGGATAAGGGACAGGAGCAACGCTATCCTTGGAAAACGCACCCGTATCGTTTGCAGCGTGTCCAGTTTGTAGCTTCCCGACTTACAATCTTCACAGCACTACCGAGAACAATGGACAGTAGTAACGCCAAGCTTGGTGACGGCGTTAAACGTCTATTCTAAGTTTTGCTAGCTGTTTTCGTGCAGGATAGCTTAGCATGCAGTAAAAACGTATAGCGTACGAAACCATTTATCGACCGGTACCAATTTCGACCAGCGTGATGACGTCATACTTTTCTTGCGCAATTTTTGATTTACGGACTAGTATAGTATGCGATAGAATACGCTAACTTCGGGCAGGGGTGGCCGCTTCTCTGCGTCCCTCTGGCTGATATCGTCGCCTAGCTAGCCAGTTCTTGTCTTCTAGAAGTATTTCCGCGCCGAAAAGCTTCGCTAGCATCGATGTTGCTGCATTTGGGATTGTACAGTTTCGAGATCTAGCCGGTTGCTCCTTAGTCGTCCTCCAAGTTTCGTGTAACCCGTACCAATGGTTGATTCTTTCAAATTGTTTACGAAGGTGAGTCAGCGTTTTAGTGTAATCTAACTAACCAGTGACGATGTTAGTTACCAGCGTGTTTCTTTCTCTTGACTGCAGGTAGCTACCTTGGTGGACGGCTCCGAGCCAACACTCGAGAACCTTGAGTGTTGTAGTGAAGCGTAGCCGCCTTTGGCTAGGCTCCACTACCCAGATCGCCATGCCACGCGTGGGAAAGCGTTGGAGAAGGGATGATAAATAAACAGGCTGGGAAAACACACTGTTTATTGTATAGTGGTGTAGTACATATGAAGTAGATGTCCTTGATGGGGTAGAGACAGATTGGTTACTTCATCCTTGGCATTGGTCCAGATGGTTTTCTAAGAACCATAGATACTCTACCTAACATAGTGTAGAGTACCTAAAATATGCACAATGCTGTGCAGAAGAGTGCCACATTGACTTGGATGAGCATTTCAGCATATCTGTGTTTGGTCTTTGCTTATATATAGCTGAACTTCAAATTAGGTCTCTTCTAGCATGCACTAGCATTTACATGCATTGCACGCAGTCACTGATGTTTGCTCTTTTCTTGGTGGGGATGAACTTGGAATGAAACTTAAATGTATCGCGTGTGAAGGAAGGTGCGATCCCCACAGAAGTAGCGTGCAACCCTTGTCACGGAGTTAGCAACGGAATTACCAACTGCTGCACTGGCGTAAGGCAGCCCAAACTATACATGCTTAAATACAAAATGGTACAGGAAGCATAAGGCACACACTGAGAGAAAGGAAAAGTGAATAGTCAGCAATGTTGACAGTCACATGACAAACACTAGGAAGTACAAACTAAGATAAACTCTATGTGACTTTACATAGAAGCCAAAATAGCAAACACTGAAGCCATTGTAAAGTACAACATGTGTGTCTGTGTGTACTGTACGCCACAAATACTCCCCCACCAGAGAGATGGCCAACTTTCAGTAATGAAAGCGATCAGGCCAGCGAACGTGTCGTCCGGAGCGAGTAACTCGTGGTGGAGATGCTGGGGAGGTTGTGCTTGGTTCAGGGCTAGGCTGTATGTTGGATGGTGGTGTAGCTGATGCTGAAGATTGAGGTGGTTCAAGGTGTGCGGGCTTGAGACGATCCAAGGAGACAGTGGTGGAGCGGCCATGAATGTCTAAGCTGAAGTGTTTTGGTGTGCGCTTAAGTACCTTGTATGGGCCATCATAGGGGTGTTGCAGTGGCTTGCGGATGGCATCATGTCTGACGAAGACATGTGTACATGTAGTGAGACTGTCTGGAATGTGAACAGTGCGATGATGAGGGCGGACAGGTGGAGCATGAAGCTGCTGCATGGTAGACTTGAGGCGTTGTACGTATGAAGTAGGGTCTATGTCTGAGGAAGATGCACTGAAGAACTGACCGGGCAGGCGAAGTGTGGTACCATACACGAGCTCTGCGGCAGTGCAGTGGATGTCTTCCTTGACAGCAGTACGGATGCCAAGTAACACCATGGGTAGTAGGTCGGTCCAGTTGGTTGAGTCGGGTTGCGCTTTGAGAGAAGCCTTGAGCTGACGGTGTAGACGTTCTACCAGTCCATTGGCGATGGGGTGGTAGGCAGTCGTGCGGGTGCGCTTGGTACCGAGGAGCTGCATGAGCTGGGTGAAGAGTTCAGACTCAAACTGGCGTCCTCTGTCTGTGGAGATGGTGGAAGGGGTACCAAAGCGAGCAATCCAACCTGAGATGAGGGCTCGGGCAACGGTCTCAGCTGTTATGTCGGGTATAGGGATGGCTTCAGGCCAACGTGTGAAGCGGTCAATGCATGTGAGCATATACACGTATCCTCTGTAGGGTGGGAGGGGTCCAACAAGATCGATGTGGATGTGGTCAAAGCGAATGTCAGGGCTGGCAAAAGTTGAAAGGGGTGTGACAGTATGTCGATGCACCTTGGAGCGCTGACACTGTAAACATGCTCTGGCCCATATCCGAACATCTTTGTTGATCCCTGGCCAGACAAAGCGTGAAGTGATGAGCTGCTGGGTGGCACGGATACCGGGGTGTGACAAGGAGTGAAGGGAATTGTACACCTGACGTCGGAAGGGGGCTGGGACGAAAGGGCGGGAGGTTCCAGTAGCAATGTCACAGATGAGGGGTTTTGGTGTACCCGGTAGAGGTACAGCAGAGAGCTGGAGTGAGGGAAACGGTTGGGACTTCCAGTTCCTCAGCTCTGGGTCATTGTGCTGAGCAGCGGCGATGACACTGAAGTCAATGGGATGGGAAGAGTTGAGTAGGGCGTTGGTTTCCAGATGGATACGAGAGAGGGCATCTGCTGCTGCATTGCGGGATCCCTGGATGTGGCGGATGTCAGACGTGAACTGGGAGATGTAGTCCAGGTGTCTGATCTGCCGGGGGGAGAGGCGGTCTGAATTCTTCTGCAGAGCGTAGGTGAGGGGCTTGTGGTCAGTGAGGATGTGGAAGCTGCGGCCTTCGACAAAATGCCTGAAGTGCTTGTTGGCAAGGTAAGCGGCAAGTAACTCGCGGTCAAAGGCACTGTAGCGTGTCTCACTGGGTTGTAGCTTCTTTGAAAAGAAGGCAATGGGACTCCAATCCTCACCAATGAGCTGCTGAAGAACTGCACCCACTGCTGTGTCAGAAGCATCTGTCACAATGCAGGTTGGGGCGTCAGGGATGGGATGCACCAAGAGTGATGCATCGGCGAGGGCGTCCTTGATCTGGGTGAAGGCTGATTCAGCTGCAGGAGACAAGTTCAAGGGAGCTTGGCTGTGCTGAGCGGAGGAGAGCATACTGTTGAGGGGCACCAGGATGGCGGCACAGTTGGGAACAAAGCGGTGGTAGAAGTTAACTAACCCAAGAAACTCACGTAGCTTGCGCTGAGTGGTAGGCTTGGGAAAGTCGCGGATAACCTGGACTTTGCTCTCGAGTGGCTTGACGCCAGTGGAGTCAACATGGTGTCCTAAAAACTCCAGATGCTCAGCTCCGAGGACAGACTTAGCGGGGTTGATGATGATACCGTGGTCCTGTAAACGCGCAAGGACTGCACGGAGGTGCTGCTGGTGCTCTTCTGGTGATGAGCTGGCGATGAGCAGGTCATCAAGGTAGGCATAGCTGAATGGGAGTCCCTGCAGTACCTGGTCAATGAAGCGCTGAAAGGTCTGAGCAGCGTTGCGGAGACCAAAGGGCATGCGAAGGAACTCAAACAGACCAAAAGGGGTGATGATGGTGGTCTTTGGTATGTCAGCAGGCTCTACCGGGATCTGATGGTACGCTCGGACAAGGTCCAGCTTGGAAAAGATAGAGGCACCGTGCAGGGAAATGGAGAAGTCCTGTAAATGTGGGATCGGGTACCTGTCAGGTGTAGTGACATTGTTGAGAGCACGATAGTCTCCACATGGTCGCCAATCGCCGGCAGTCTTTTTGGGGACCATGTGAAGTGGTGAAGACCAGCTGCTGGAGGAGGGGCGGATAATGCCGAGCTGAAGCATGTGGTCAAACTCCGCTTTGGCGATGCGGAGGCGTTCTGGGGGAAGGCGGCGTGCTCGCGCTGTCACAGGAGGTCCAGTGGTGGTGATGTGATGAGTCACCGTGTGCTTAACTGGATGGTCGTAGGTACAGGGTTGGGTTACAGCGGGGAACTCCTTGAGTATGGCATCGAAGGCTGATGCAGGAGTAGTGAGCTGCAGGACAGGACAAGGGGAGATAGTGAGTGTGGGCGTACCTTGGGTGTGAAGTTGAGTGGTAGTGTCGAGGAGACGGTTGTGCTTCACATCCACAAGGAGGGCGAAGTGACGTAGGAAGTCAGCACCTAAGATGGGATTCTGGATGTCAGCAATGACAAAAATCCATCTAAAGGTTCTGCGTAGTCCGATGTTCAAGGTTAGTGATCGTGTGCCATAAGTGGGGATGGATGATCCGTTGACTGCCTGGAGGGTGAGCTTGGTCTTGTGGTGTCGGTCGTTGGGTGAAGGTGGGATAACACTAACTTCAGCACCAGTGTCCACAAGAAAGCGGGTACCAGAGGCAAAGTCATGGATGAAAAAGAGGCGACTAGAAGGCAGGCCGGGGTCGCTCGTCGCCGCTAGCGACTGGCCTGGTCGTTTCCCGACTTGGAGCAAGGCGGTCGGCACTTGCGGGCACTATCACCGAACCGAAAGTGATACCAGCAAAGGTTGGGAGGTCTGCGGGGGCTGGAGTTGCGGGAGTTGTTGGAGGAACGGGTTGACTGACGGCTGGGGCGGTCCATGTTAATTTGCTGGACTAGTGACTGCAGCCTGGCTACCTCTGACCTAAGGTGATCAAGCTCGGGCAGGGGTGTGGGGGTGACTGCGGCCACTGTTGGAGGTGACACGTCCATTATGCGGTCTGCCAACTGGGCGAGTTCCTCAAGGGGCAGGTGGTCTGAAGTAGAGGCCAGGACCATGCGTACATTGCCTGGAAGTCGCTGGAGGAACAGCTCCCGGAGAAAAGGTGGCGAAATGTGGGCCTGAGAGTCCCCAAGGAGTTGCTGAAGGCGTCTGAGCAGCTGGGAAGGCTTCCTATCTCCCAACTCCTCAGAGTGGAAGAGCTGCTGTAGGCGTCTCTGTTCAGAGGCTGCAGTCCTCTTGATGAGACTGGCCTTCAGTTGGTCATAGGGGTGGTCTTCAGGGATGGTCAGGATGAGATCTCGGACCTCGGTGGCAAACTCTGGCGTCAAGGAGGCTACTACGTACTCATACATGGTCTTTTGTACAGAGATCTTGCGTGTGGCGAACTGGGCCTCGACTTGGGCAAACCAGATGTGGGGGTCTGCGGGCCAGAAGGGTGGTAACTTGATGCTAGTTGCTGCAATGGTGACTGGGTTGCCTTCTGCAGGGGCGAGAGATGGGCGTTCTTCCTCGAGCGACATGTCTGACTTTGAAGCGTCCATGGAAGCTAGCGTCAGGGTCACCAATTATCGCGTGTGAAGGAAGGTGCGATCCCCACAGAAGTAGCGTGCAACCCTTGTCACGGAGTTAGCAACGGAATTACCAACTGCTGCACTGGCGTAAGGCAGCCCAAACTATACATGCTTAAATACAAAATGGTACAGGAAGCATAAGGCACACACTGAGAGAAAAGAAAAGTGAATAGTCAGCAATGTTGACAGTCACATGACAAACACTAGGAAGTACAAACTAAGATAAACTCTATGTGACTTTACATAGAAGCCAAAATAGCAAACACTGAAGCCATTGTAAAGTACAACATGTGTGTCTGTGTGTACTGTACGCCACAAATGCATGAAGTGCACAATCAGTTGGTAATCAGGGTTAAGAGCCTTACTAGCAGTAGGCTTTACTGTGGGCTTTACGGAGGCACTTTCTGTGCAGTCTTGTGTCTGTAGATTATGTACATTTTGTTTACATTATCTCGCACGCTTTTTCCGCGGACTTTTTTTAACTACTTCCTGCGCGTAGATTCGTAACTTTTATACTCAATCATATAGGTAACACAAGGCTTTGCGCACTGTGATGGTTGGAAAATGTCCGAGTAATGCACGGGGTACGGAAGTTGCAATACATGTGAGCAGTCGATAATTGTGTATACGTTTTTACACGTGTGGTCAGTAATCGGTACCGGTAGTTGATAAATGGTTTCTCAGTTATGGTTGTAAAAGGGCAGCGCGCTCGTGACTGGAACGGAGTTAGAAGATGGGAGAGGCACGGCTGTGCTCGCGAAGGAGTGAGGATTGCGCTCGTTCAAACCACAAAACCCAGAGTCGAAGTACGCGCGAGTTATGCTCCTCGGTAAAAACCTGGTCGATAATTGGTTTCGTACGTTAGGTGGGGTGCGGGGTAGTCTGGCTAGCTAGACCGTCCCACTTAAACGCCCGAGGCGCTGAATGAGAGGGACGGTCTAGCGGCAGTAACGATTAGTTCACACCTTCACATTATCAAATTCACACTTTGTGCGTGTTGATAATACGACGTATGGAAATGGGTCCGCCCCAACTACGCAAGAGTAATGTATAGCGTATCGATCACTACAGCACTCCTGCGTAGTTGGGGCGGACCATACGCCAGACGGACGACATGGAGAAACATAAGCGCTTTTGCATTTGCTGCTACAAACCGCTCAAAGAGAAGTACAGATTGGTGAAGACTAGGAGGCTGACGGTAGTGGCAGAAGCATTTGTGACAGCTACACAGCTGAGCGTCGCTGGAGAAGAAAGTCTGTGCCACACGTGCTACCTTACGGTGTTGAACGTTCGACTGAGGATGTCAATGCCAGGACGCGCACTTTGCGAAATATAAGGTTTCTTCTGCTCACGCGTTCTTTCAAGCTCGAAACGAGTGAGTGGTCTCTCCAGCCCACTAAAACCCTCTCCGCGTCCGGTGGCTCTATCTCCAGCCAGAAAGAATCCACCGCCAGTGAAAGGCATAGTGACTGAGCTCCTGCAGACTATGAATACTATTAGCAGGAATTCCTGCCAGTAGCATCTGATTGGTCGAATAGGTGTGAAATAATCGTTACTGCCGCTAGACCGTCCCTTCCCAGCCCTAAGCGCCCCGGCGATTAGATGGGACGGTCTAGCTAGCCAGACTAGGTGCGGGGTGGCCTGACAGCTGAAGTCAAGGCCAGAGATCAAGAGGACAAGAGCTCACCTCCAAGGCAGTGAAGGAGAAAAAGTGGCACCCCTAACATCAGTACACTGCCCAACAATAAACAATAATAATAATAACAATAAACTGATTTACTGTTGTGTGTATTATTTGTGTCCCAGTTGTATATGGCAATGTGTACGTGTTTGTGTTTGTACTGTTCAGGACCTGCATGAAAACCCACTCTTGTGGATGCAGCATTCCTGTTTGAAATAATTCATCTAAAAAATTCATCATCTCATCTAGGTAACTCAGCAGCGTGCGCTGTTTGCACTCGAATTCTCTTCGGCCTTGACTAGCCAGATTGTTTGGTAGCTATATGAGGAGGGATTCAGTGAGAAAATTAATGCACAGTGTGTCTGTGTGTCCATGCCTGAGTGAGACCGTGTTTGCTCATACTTTCTGTATGTGGTTGCATTGTTTTGACATGTTGCCATGTCCTGAGAAACGAATGAAGACAGCAAGTAGTTCAAGTTGGGTGTCGGCAGCCCCGCGAGTTTTTTAACTTGTTTAACTCGAAATACTTGTTTATACCTTCCTACTTTGTCGTTCTAAATCCACTGGTATCACTCATAAGTTGCCTCGTAGCCTGCAGTGCCAGATTAGACTCGGACACACACACACACACGCACATGTGCACACACACACACCCGCGTCACTACTATTGTGCAACCGCGGAGGATAGGGTCTGGTCAGACTCGCCACTTTTGTGTTCGCGGATAGCGTGGAATGTGACGTCATTGACCACAATTCGTAGGTGACACCGAGATAGTGTGGCACTTCACACGTCGTAGTGCGCAAGATGTCTACGGTGCAGAGCATGCCTGCACCTGTTCCCAGGCCAGGTGACCAGCGCAATCTTGCGTCAGCCTCTTCCGAGCATGTCGCTTTGGAATTGAGAACAACTTGCACAAAACCTAAATGTCACACAATCTGTTTGCTGCAGTACACAGCTGACTCACTCACACAGTTGGAATGCACAAAACAGATGCCTACAAACAGGTAACAGCTAGGTTCTGCATCAGTGACAGATCAGTTCAGAAAATGTAAGTTAAACTGACAGCATCGTGTCACTAGACTTGCTTAGAAAATCAACATAAATCACCTTTCGATAACAATATGACATACACAGGTACACCTTCTTTCACAAGCACAACGGTGAGATAGATGTCGACATGCATGCGAGGGTGACGTCATACATGCATCACAGTTTGCTCAATAAGGAGGACATTGCTAAGAAAGCCACAGCATGGCTGCGTGAGAAGGTATAAATCCACATGCACTGCATGCATGTCCTAAATTGTCTACATTCTTCTACGGAAGAAATAGTGCAAAGAATGAAATGTCTGAGAGTTGAACGTATCTCTACTGAAATGCAGACATATTATTAAACTATTAACATCATTGCTAAACCTTTCTGAAAGTCATGGTCCCGTGAAGCTTCTGTTGAGCAATTTGACAGGCGAGACACAAGTAAGGGCCACCTTTCGGACACAGTCTTTCAATTATCTCCTTTGTCTTGTTGACGTCAAAGTTGGATGTGTGGTACTTAAAGAGGTCATCTTCTTCATCAACGCGTTTCAAGTACTTGGCTAAGTCTTCGGGGCTGTCCTTGTACTTGCTTGCATCAATGAAGCTGTGGTTTCCAGGTACCCAGGAATACACCTGGGGTGGGCCCCAATACACTGGAATAGCACCAGAGGAGAAAGCAACAACGACCTTTTCTGAGATGTAGTCATCTTGAATCATGTTTTCAAAGGTAATCACCATGCGATACTTGCTGGATATTTTCACTAAATTGGACATTTTGTCAGCTCCAGGTGGCTCATCTTTATTGTGCAAACACCTTCCATATGAATCAATGGGAACAACCCTAGCTAATCTGTCAAAAAAATCTAGCCTCCATTTTGCATCACAGTTACTTGTAAACATGGCAATGCCTTTCCTTTGTGCGGGGTCAGGAGGAGGTGATGTCTCCCACTTATGCACAGGCAAGCTACATATTTCAGCCAGCATAATATCTGATGAAGGATGGTGATCTATTTTGATGTCAGCTTCCCTTAGCTGCTGCAGTCCGTATTCACCTCTCTCAGCTTCAGTGTTCATAACTGCCAATAGTTGTCTCTCGTGGTACCTTACAGTGTCCTCAGGATGGATGAATCTTACCATTCTGAACACAACGTCTGCGGTCTGAGCGGATGCCTCGGAATGTTGTAAAATGCAGAAGCCACCATGAGGTAGTTTGCAAGTGTGAGGAATGTCACTCTCCATTCTTGTGAAACTGTTGCCATAAAATTCATTCAAACTGTCAAAATTCTCTACAAATACTGTTACATTATTAGGTTTAGGTGCAAATTCATATCCAGGTGACTGTGGAACATCCTTGTCAGACATATGCATATACAGAAATACAATGGCAACGATGGTGGTAAAAGCCAAGATAGGCAATGAATTTCGGAGGTGGTGAGCAGTCATTTCTGCACAACAAAGATAAAACAATGAGTTATAATGATGCACAGTCAATGCAGGCACACACATGGATGCACTGTATGCATGCAGCATATATTTCACAAATGCCCTGTGGGCGAATATTTTGTGATCTTTCTTTCATGAAGCCTTACTTTGCCTAAATATTACATGTTCCGTATGTGTTATAATGGTAGTGCAGCCAAAGTACTTGTACAGATGAATGCTGCTGACACTGTCACAGGGCATGTCTTTGATGTGCGTTTGTGGCTATTACATGTACAGGGAAGTCTGGTCAGCTTCGGTAGGAGATGCAGTGGCAGGTGTGAAAGACCCCTTTCTGTTTGCCATGTTTTGCGCATCACTCCCTTAACAAGTATTTCGAGTAAAAAAAACTCGTGGGAGACCGATGGGGCGCCCCAAATTCAAACTATTTGCTAGTAATGGTGCACACATTTGTCATGCAATTTAGCATCACTCTAAATGCTAGAGTGACCCCAGGATGCACGACACGAAGGTATAGGCATGAATGCATCAGGGTATTAGATACAAACCAAGACAGCTGTGCCTACACATCCACACACATTGGAAAGTTGGCAATTGCATGGGAAAGTGCATTAAGTGTTTGGATGCTTTGCACAGGTACGAGCTTTGCAATTTCACAGCTTGCACTCTGATACCTAGCTTAAGCTGCCAATTATCTGCCATCTTTCAAACTTCAGACTGTATATCGTGGTCAAACAAGGCCCTACAAGCTTCGTTCTTGCACCGATCTATAGCATGGCAAAGCGCCATCTCTACAATCTAATGTCAGAAAGGATGGCACATTCAGGTTTGAAGTGAGAATTGAAATAGTTGATGTGGTGATTGATCGATTATTGGCCTGCCGTACCAATTATTGGCCACCTGTATAAATCTCAACACCAATTATCGGCCGAATTAGAAGTTTTGTTGATATCTAAGCTTCGGAAAGCCACCTCAAGCTAAGGTTGATATTAGCTTGAAGATCAACAAGACCTGGCTAAGCATAGCCAATTTGGAGTTGCAGCTTTGAACGGCTAACAAATTGTACACGTACACGCAGACGCAATTCTATTCTCCTACGCAACTGTACACCTCATACAACTATTTCTTCTTCTCTACTAGACAATGAAAATTGTACAAACCTAGTCAAAACGTCTACAAACATAGAGGTGCAGTCAGAAGTGAAGGTAAGCATGCAATTGTGTGCCTAGTTTACTACCACAAGGGAGCAAGTGTCGAACTCATAAAAACACACACTGGCGATTACATGAAGCTTGTGAAAGGGCCTTCGTTTGGCTTCTGAAGCATTCCAATGTAGAACAGACTAGCATGTAGCTACTTAAACAACGATTTCATCTGCTAGGCTGCCATATTCATCTGTGCACCATTGTAAATTATCGTATGCTACTCTGTTTTGCTTTGGAAACTAGTCATTTACTAACTGGCTAATTGGTACTGGTCAATAATTTGCAGTGTACACTAATTGTCTTAATCCAGCTATATAGCTAGCTAGCTATTCAGTTGCCTTGTCCTCAATAATACCATCTACACAAACTGATAGCTGCTGTCCAAAATCTAAAATCTTGCATGAGAGGATAGCACAGAGCTAGCAGCTGAAGCAGTAGTCATCGTGTTACTATATTGGATATTGAACCATGCGAGAACGTTCATAAAATGGTCATTCAACCTCAGTAACATTTGAGGCTGCAACTTGTAAGCAAGATCTATTTAAGATTCTAAGCAACATTAGCCTTCTTGAGAATCTTTGTGCCCAACTTTCGTTCATTAGGTAGACAGCAAATGGTAGCGCAAACGATTTGTAACTGGGTGGATGAAGCCTTTGGAGTGGCCATTTTGTTTTGGGACCTGTTCTTTTTTGGCTGTTTCTCCTCGAAAACATCCTGCATAGGCTTGGCGCTGGCTTAGTACTTAGGAAGAAGTGTTCTTGAATACTTCTCATTTGATCGAACAGCTGCGCAAGTGAAGATAAAGTGAATAAAAGCTTAGTAAAGTCAACAAACCCGGAGCGCCGCAATCTTGAAATATGCAGTAAAGGCCTGAGTGGCTAGGTAGGGACATAGTACAATTTTCGGGAACACTAGCCAAGTCACTTTGATAAATCAAACATTTCGGCAGCACTACGGCTGCCTTCATCAGTGAATAATGACACTTACAAGCGGGTGTGTATAAATAGGGATGGTCACGTGAGGCACAGGTGAATACAGGGAGCAGAAAAGGCGGGGAAAGAAATTAAAATATGCATGTCACAGTAACACTATATAACTGGAAACGGGCTAAAGATGTGTGTGTGTGTGTGTGTGTCAGTCAGATAGCATGGTTGCATAGAGTCCTGGCACATTCAGCACCATCAGGCCCCTCTCAACTGAGAAAGGGGCCCCTTGCCAGGACTCTATGCAACCATGCTATCTGACTGACACACACACACACACACACACATCTTTAGCCCGTTTCCAGTTATATAGTGTTACTGTGACATGCATATTTTAATTTCTTTCCCCGCCTTTTCTGCTCCCTGTATTCACCTGTGCCTCACGTGACCATCCCTATTTATACACACCCGCTTGTAAGTGTCATTATTCACTGATGAAGGCAGCCGTAGTGCTGCCGAAACGTTTGATTTATCAAAGTGACTTGGCTAGTGTTCCCGAAAATCGTACAATCTTGAAATATATATACAGTGCAAGAGTTGCAATGAATCATACTAATCTAAAGTAAATAAAATAATGTAATTGTATGGGCCCCTGGACGGCTTGGTGGCTAAAGACTTGGTATGCCAGTAAAGTATGGGGACGTTAATTGACTTTAAATTAGACAGAGTTTTTAATTAGGCCTTTTGGTTTCTTGCAAATTGCAGGCAAAGTGGTAATACAAATTCTCATAGAATAACACATCATGTATGATGATACATTAATAGTCTAGTATCAATACAAATAAAAATGTAGGTACGTGGCAATGAAACTTTGCAGACATAGTGAGGTGGTCTATAAGTGTTGAAGAGGGCACTCTTACCATAACTATGCATGACAGACATATTTGTGTAAACAACTGCTGCTCTAATTAGATTCATTAGTCATGTGATCTTACCTTTTTTGGTTATAGTGCATGACTGTGCCACATGTTGTAGTGAAGTGCTTTTGTTACTGAAGCAGTTTGTTTCAGAGAAGGAATCAGTACGAATCGCGATTACTAACAGGTTATGGTCCCAGTCCACTGCATGTGCGACATGTCCGTTCGAAGCCAGATTGCTTTTTTGGAACTGACCTCTGTGGTTTGTCACATTCTTTCGTGTTTCCGTGGAAATGCACATGACTGCACGTGATGTATGAGTGACTCGACAACCAAATGGTGTCATAATGAAGCACTCGACGCGAAAATCCACACTATTCAAGCCAATAATCCTTCCCAGACAAAGCAAAACATCATCGCACTGCGTAAAGGAGGGTAGCGCTGATGTTTCCCGGAGCATGGCGGCCATTTTGTTCGAAACATGGCCATGTCACGAGAACGTCATGTGATCTGCTCACAGCGAAGAGCTAAATGGAGGTGCATTTACAAAAGTGTTGTATGGTAATTTTCGAGAGGGTTTTCAGGCAAGATGAACACTTAAATTTTGGTAAGAGATGTCTCTAGCCTTTGCATGTGTCATAATAATATGCAGTATTCCTATCCAGAGTTATTCGTCCCGGAATTTGCATTACCAATCAGTACTATTAGTTTTCTTGCTGTAACTTCTCAACGGAGTTCTGTAACAACTTATGACACCTGGAAAAGTTAGGTACTGTGATTTCACAGCGATTGATCCTTGTCTGTCTGAACCTTTCTGAAAATTACCACACGAGCATTTACTACAATTCTACTTGCTTCATTTGCGCCGACATTTCTTGACAGAGCGAATTATTACCACAAATCATATGCCGAGATATATTATTTACAGAGGGTTTCTTTGTGTTCTGTTTGGTACTAGTCTTGCTCTGATGCAACGAAGCCTGCAGGAGAAACAAGCTAAAATACGAAGGTAAAAATCAGCCGCGCGCGGAACCATATTGCTGCAATTGGACATGTCCCACGTGCGACACTCCTGCTGCGCACTAGAGACAGTTTTTTGCTTTTGTTATTAGTGAGTGGAGTTTTCTTTTGGTGGTAGTCCAGAATGGCAGAGGCCACCAAGTCAGTTCCATTGTTCTTTTGAAGGGGTCAAATTATCCCACTAGGAAACTACAGTGCCGCATGGTGCTGATGAGAGAAGGACTGTGGTCCATAGTTTCTGGCACAGAGCAAGCTCCACCCAATGATGAGGCGGAGAATATCACAAAATTTGCTGCTCGTAGAGATCGAGCCATGGCACTCATTGTTCTGTCCATTGAGCCTTCACTGCTGTACCTATTCGGTGATCCAGATGACCCAATTGTTGTCTGGCAGATCAGTGTCAAAAGATGTGGACTAATAAGCCGCAGCTATGGGAAAGGCTGTATTCTCTCAAGTTGAGAAAAGGTGATTCAGTGCAGGATCACATTTGCATTCTGACCAAGATTTTTGATGACCCAGCAGTCATCGGTACCCCAGTTGAGGAGGAGGACAGAGTTGTCCACTTGCTAGCAAGTTTGCCAGAGTCCTACACTGTCCTTGTCACTGCCTTGGAGGCAAGCTCTGAAGTTCCCAAAATGGAGGTAGTCACCGAACACCTTCTACACGAGGAGCGACAGCAGAAAAAGAAGGACAGTCAAGAAAGCAGCTCCAAGGCTCTATATGCCTCACGTTCAGAGAAGGGGATGGTAAAGTGCTACCATTGTGGCAAACTGGGGCACTTGAAGAAAGACTGCCATTTGCTATCCAATGATGTTGGGAAAAATAAGAAGAGCAGTCAACCAGGTCAGCACAAGGCATCAGTGGGACAACACTGTAAGGGTGAGTGTGACGCACTTGTGGTTGAGCATGTGCTTCAAGCTGGTGTCATGGGAAATTGGATTGTAGATTCTGGTGCAACTTGTCACATGTGCCATGATGAAATCCTGTTCTCCAAACTACAACTATTGGAGAAGGAAACAGACGTAACACTCGGTGATGGTAACACAGTGCGAGCAACAGGAAAAGGCACAGTACCTCTGATGATGAACCTACCAGATAGCAGTTGCAGCAAGTGCTGCCTCCTTGAAGTATTGTTTGTGCCATCATTGTCATACAACCTGCTGAGTGTGTCAAAGGTAGCTGAAAAAGGGTAAGCAGCCAAGTTTGACAAGGATGGTTGCAAAGTAGTCGATTAGAATGGCCGCATCATTGCCAAAGCTCAACGCCGTGGAAGTCTGTTCTACCTGGATTGCAGAGCTGCTGAACATGCTACCATCACACAGCAGTCATCGGATCAGACTGTTCTGTGGCATCGCCGATTTGGCCACCTTTCAGGATGGGGATTGTGCCAGCTGTCACGTGACAAGCTTATACAGGGTCTTGACTGCACCCTGTCTGACGAAATGGACTTCTGCGAGGCATGTGTACAAGGAAAGCAGAAAAGAGCTTCATTCCAGTCGACGGGCAGCAAGGCAGGCACGCCATTGGAGCTTGTTCACAGCCATGTGTGTGGAAAGATGAATGCACCATCACTTGGTGGAGGAGAGTACTTCCTCACATTCATCGATGACTACACACACTACACATGGGTGTATGTCCTGAAGCAGAAGAATGAGGTTTTCGACAAGTTCCAGAAATGGAAAGCACTTGTCCAGAATGAAAGTGGGCACGAATTGAAGGTTCTGCGAACCGACCGAGGTGGGGAATGCACATCCAGAGAGTTCGAGACATTCCTTCAATCCGCTGGGGTGCGTCATGAGATGACAGAACCCAAGACTCCTGAGCAGAGTGGAGTGGCCGAGCGGATGAACCGAACCCTGGTGGAATCTGTGCGATCGATGCTCTCTGGTGCCAACTTACCCCATAAGTTTTGGGCTGAAGCTGTGTCCACAGTTGTCTATCTCCGAAACCGCAGTCCAACGAAGACAATTGATGGGATGACCCCCTTTGAGGCATGGAAGAAGAAAAGGCCATCTATCTCTCATCTTCGTGTCTTTGTATGCAAGGCCTATGCACATGTTCCCAAAGATGAACGCGGGAAGCTCGACAGCAAGGCCAGGAAGTGCATCCTTGTAGGGTATGGAGAGGAGACAAAAGGATACAGGCTCTATGATCCTAACAAGAGGAGGATCTGTTTCAGTCGTGATGTATCTTTCAACAAGAGCGACTGTGGCATTGAGCTGGATGTAACACCATCAGGAGGAGACCACTCTGTGGAGCTGGAACTCCTGGACGAGAGTGTATACTCTGAGCCAGTAGTTGCTGATCACCAACCCCCCAGACAGCCAAGTGCCCGATGGTCAGGGAGAGAGCATCTTTTTCCTGACTACTATGGAGATAGAGTATACCTGAGCTTATCTGAGCCTACTACATTCAAAGACATGTTGAGTACTCCAGAGAAAGATCGTTGGCTCCAAGCCATGGAGAAGGAGATGACATCACTGGAAGACAACGACGTCTGGGAGCTGGTCGAACCTCCTCAGAAAACCGTGGGGAGCAAGTGGGTCTTCAAGGCCAAAGCCGATGCTGATGGCCATGTTGAACGGTACAAGGCAAGACTATTTGCCCAAGGATTCTCGCAGAATATTGGGACAGACTATGATGAGACTTTCTCGCCTGTGGCGAGATTAGAGTCTGTTTGTGCCCTCATTGCATTGTCGGTTCAACAGGGACTGAAGCCACACCGGGTAGGTGTCACCACAGCTTTTCTCGAAACTCGAGGAGGATGTGTACATGACACAGACTGAAGGTTTTGTAGTTTCTGGCCATGAGCATCTCGTCTGCAAGTTGAGGAAAAGCATCTATGGTTTGAAGAAATCTCCACAATGCTGGAATACTGCTCTTCACAATCATCTAAAGAAGATGAGCTTCATTCAAACAAGCACTGATCCATGCGTTTACAGATCTTCAGGAGGAGAAGCAGTCTACCTTGGTGTCTATGTCGATGACATCATTGTTGCTGCTCGAAGTGACAACACACTGGCTAAAGTGAAGAAAAAGATTGGGTCTCAATTTGACATCAAAGACCTGGGCAGGCTTCATCATTTCCTTGGGATGAAAGTTGTGCGGGATGAAGCGACTGGCAATATTTGGATTGGACAACCTGCATATACTGAGTCTGTACTGAAGATGTTTGGTATGGAGAATGCCAAATTCAGCCCCACCCCTGTTGATCCAAGCAACAAGCTTGTTAAAGCCACTGAAGCAGATGATCCATTTGACCAACACATTTACCAATCTGCAATTGGAAGTTTGCAGTATCTGTCAGTGGCTACTAGGCCCGACATTTTGCATGCAGTCAGCAATCTCTCAGGGAAGCCGTTGGCCTGGAAAACCTCTTGGAGGTGTTGAAGTTCGGTAGTCCTGGAAGTGGAGTTGCAGATCCGGTTGGCCCTGTCTCGCATACACCGTAACACACCCGTAACTATTCTTGGGTGGTGATGGGAGTGAAAGGGGATGTAGCGGTTGGTGTGGGTCGGTTTGCGATAGACACCGGTGATCAGCTTGGTGTCACTTCTGGTCACGTGTACATCAAGAAATGCTAGCTTGTTGTCCTTCTCCACCTCATCGGTGAACTTAATGTTCGGGTGTTGTCTGTTAAGGTGCTCATGGAAACGGTCCAGTTCCTCTTGTCAATGTGGCCAGACCACAAAAGTGTCGTCAACATACGGTATATGCAATAAAAACGTTAACGTAGTATGCCCGTACGTTCGCCCGTAGCCTCAGTCGTATTACGCCCGTAGCTGTTGTCGTAGTATGCCCGTAGCCGTAGTCGTAATACGCCCGTAGCCATAGTCGTAGTACACCCGTATCCGTAGCAGTAGTACGCCCGTAGCTGTTGCCTAGGACGCCCGTATCAGTCTTAGCTCAGTTGGCATACGAAGTATAGCTACGTACGTATGCACTTGCAATTGAACGATTCCTCAGAGTTCAGCTTTCAGTGGTTGAATTGCGCTAGCATCTGAGTAGCCTTGCGTATATAGCACGACCGCTTCCTCGCCTCCACTTTCGTAGTAAAGTCGTTACGCAAGGCGAAAATGGAGGCAAGAAGGGTTTGGCTAGCGCTACGCTAGCGTCTAAGAGGCCATACCTCCGTCAATCATCAGATTTACCTTTCACGATTGTAGTGACCAGAGGTTAGCTTACACCCGGCCGCAAGCCCATAGTACGCCTGTAGTACGCCCGTAGTTGTAGCCGCGATACGCCCGTAGCCGTAAGCGTAGTACGCCCGTAGCCTTAGACCTAGTATGTCCGTAGCCGTAAGCGTAGCACGCCCGTAGCCGTCGTATGCCCGTAGCCGTAAGCGTAGTACGCCCGTAGCCGTGAGCGTAGTACGCCCGTAGCCGTAGTACACCTGTAGAACGTTAACTTTTTAATGCGTGTACCGTACCGGAGCCAAAGCTTTGGGGGTAGCATGGTTGTCTGTAGGGCAGCCTGCTCCAGATGCTCGATGTATAGATTGGCAACGATTGGTGAGAGGGGGGACCCCATGGCTGCCCCTTAATTCCGTCTGCTCGTAGAAAGTGTCTAGGAACCTGAAGTAGGTTGTATTTACACAGAGTTTGGTGAGCTCAACCAGTTGGGGTGCTGGGATCTTGGCCCGTTCCCCCAGGGATCCATCTGCTGCCAATCGTTCCTCAATCACCTTCAGGGCTTCATCTATGGGCACTTGTGGAAGTAAGTTAGTGACATCGAAGCTTACTAGTTGGTCTTGTGGCTCCATCTCCAAGCTTCTTATTCGGTCCACAAATGCTGCTGAGTTCCTTACAGTGTGTGGAGTGTTCCCCGCTAGGGGGATGAGGATGCGGGCCAACTCCTTGGCAAGCTTGTAAGAGGGGGAACCAATGGCTGACACTGTTGGCCTCATGGGTGTGCTCTCTTTGTGCACCTTGGGGAGGCCGTACATTTGTGGGGGAGAAGAGTATCTTGGCGTTAGGAAGTCACACAGTTTCTCATCTAGGTGCCCTTCACTGCAGAGGCGCTTCATGGTTTTGGCAATCCTGTTCTCTATGAATTGCTTGGAGGCCTCATTCAAGAGAATTTGCTAGTAGACATGAGTTAACTCTTACGTGCCTGCGTTTTTTACGCGTGACGTTTCCGTTGCTGCCGAATCAGGTCCATACGGGACATAATTTAGTCCACGTGTTCTGCGCCGTGTATCTCGGTCCATGGGACATGAAATTAAGCGCACAGTGCATCGCGTGAGAGCGAAGCGCGGGCTTTTCAATGATATACGATTTACCTGGTCTTGTGTAGCGAAAAAGTCGGCTATGGCTCTGCAAAAGTTCAGCGTCACCGAAGCCGTTGGCCTTTTGACGGCGCGCGATTCCGACGATGAGGAGCTCAGCGAAGACGAAAAAATCGGCAACTTCGTGACAGAAGGTAGCGAGAGCCTTAATCTGTCTAGTGAAATGTTGTCTCGAGTGCCAGCAATGACTGTGGCACCTCTCGCCTCAGAGATAGACTCTTTTCTACTTGGGGAGGAAGATGACGACGTTGCAGAAGAAGGTGGGGATTGTGCGGAAGGTAGTGCAGCAAATAGACATGATAAGGGCCCTCGCCTATGACCAATACTAGGGATAGCTGCTCCTCGTGCTTTAGGTGTTGCAACTTGACGGTCACCCTGCCTACTACAGGAATCTCCTCTCCAGTGTTTGTGGGCTGAACCTGTAGTGTTGGTGTGGTCTCTTGCATGTTGTCCAGGGTTGCCTTATTGATGACTGTCACAGAGGCTCCAGTGTCCAGCTCCATGGAAATGTCCACCTGCTCTAGTTTCATGTTCACTTGCAGAGGTGTGACCTGGTGTTGGGTCAACCGGAAGATGTCGTGACAGCCATCTTCCTCTTAGTCGTGGTCAATTACTTAATGAGCTTTCAGAAGCTGGGGGTTCTTCTTCCCTTTCTGCACCTAGCCCTGAGCCTTGGCCTTACTACAACATGCTTTGGATATGGCCTACTTTCCAACAGTGGTGACAATTGGCTGTTTTGAACTTACAGTCATCGGACAGGTGTCAAGTGCTATTACAGCGATAACAGTTAGGAGGTGTCTCTCTGTGAACAACCATGACGCTGGCACCTGCAAGTTTGGGGCCCTGCCTCTGTCCAGCCTGCAGCTCCTTGATATTTCTGTCAGCGGCCTCGGAGACTTGGCACAGGTCAAAAGCCTTCTGAAAAGTCAACTCTGGCTCTGCTAGGAGGCGCTTCTGCAGGTGGCTGTGCTGGACACCACACACCAGTCGGTCACGCAACATGTCGTCTAGTGACTCTGCGAAGTCGCAGTGTTATAGGTGGCGATGCTCGGCTACAAATTTGGCTAAGCTCCCACTCTCATTGTGTCCGACTGTTGGAAGGTGAAGTGCTGAGCTGTCACTGATGGCAGAGGAGAGTAGTGAGCCTTTACAACCTCAACCAGCTGCTTGATGGTATGTTCTGTTGGCATGTGTGGCATTACCAATTTGTGGATGAGCCAATACATTGAGGCTCTGCATGTGTTGAGGACTGCACATTGCTTCTTTGTGTCCTGAACATTGCTAGCAACAAAGCACTGTTGCAAGCGTTCGGTGTACGAGACTTCTCACTGAGGATCAAATGGTCCAACTGCTCCTTGCATCACCATTTTTCATACTTTCTTCGTCGCCAAAATTGTGGTGTCCACGATCTGTGCACACAACACTATCACTGAATCAAGACTGACTACTAAAGGTCATGCAGCAGCATATAAAGGCAAACAGAATATTCTAGATGTTCCTGAGGTGCAACTACTTATGATGACATACAAATACAAGATAAAGGTTAAGACTAACAGCTACAAAAGGTCAGGTTAAATACTACAGGTATAAAACCCCATGCAGCACTAAGAATAAAAAACAGACGTCAATAAGTATGCCCAATGAGGCATTAAGAAACTAGGATCAGCATTGGGGGGAGGGGGGATAGCAGTCAAGCGACAGCTACAAACCGCTTCCGCCAAATGATCTCTACAAACCTGCCAACTGCACCATTCTTACATGCATAATCCAACACAGTTGTCACCCTGTCACTATCATTCATACTCTGCCACTCTGCCACCATCTCCCTCATCAACCTCATCAGCTTATCCATGCATCTCACCTACCACACTAGTACATCTCATCACCAAGTGCTCCACACGGATTTTTAGCGCAAGGCAGTAATCACGTTTCATGACAGAATTACAGAACGGATTGGTTTACACCGAGCGCCCACATGGAAAAGCTAGATAATAGGGGTTTACATCAATTGACGTACTTGTCTACCAAATCTGGCATTTTCTTTCAGACTGCTCACACATTTGCCGTTATTATAGCAGCTTTGTTTTTGGCAACATACCTCCATAGGAAGTGATTGTGAACAGCGCTAAAAAAACAGAATCAAAGACACTTTGTCTGTTGTTTGGTCTCTATTCAAGCCCCATGCATCAAATCCTGTAGAAGAAACACGCAATAAAGTGAAGGTAATGATCGACTTAGCGGGAAGTCATATTAATGTAGATTGGACATGTCCCACATGCGCATCCTCCACTTCTCCACTTTGACAATTCCTACACACCTGCTCTTCTCTGTGTACACCTTGCCATCTGCCTTTCTTAATCTCCAACCTTGCAATACCACCTCTCAAACTTCGCCAGAAACCTTCCTCCTCTTACATTTAACCTCAACACATCGTGCTTTGCATTCCTTCTCTATTAACTTCCTCACTTCTACTGGCCTAGATCGACTCCCTGCTTCCTCTCTTCAACCATCCACAACCTCTCTCCATGCAACATCCCATCTCACTTACCTCACTCATCGACAAACTTCGTAGTGCTTCAACTCCCATTCCTACCCATACATACATACGTAAGCTTTTTCCAAATTTTGCCTCCACTGTATTTCAGTCCCTATCTCCGTCACCTCCAACATCACTTGCTTCAGTAATCTGTCCTTGCCCATTCTCATTACTTTATTCATAAACTCAATACATCTCCTCCTCCCCTCCTACCTCAGTGGCAAGCTGTTTGGTTCAAATAGTAGGGACACCTTAGGGTGTAGCCTTCCTACACCCAGCAAGATCCTTGTGGTTATCATCTGCACTCTGTCAATCGGATCCCTGCCTGAAGCAACTCCACACTTCTGCCCCATATATATTATAGGTGTAGCGGTACATTTTCCATTGGTCAGGCCGACTATGGCATCATGCAGCGAATGGTAGTGAACGGCACTGGCAAAAGTGACACACATGCAATAACAATTAAGTGCAGTGTGCAGATGTAAAAGTTTAATAGACTCACTGTCAATCCAGTCAGTCATAATAGACATTACATCACAACAATAATCATATAGCATGCAGAAGACAATACACAGGAAACTTTGATTTACAACAGACCAACTTAGACACAAATTCATTGCTTAAGTGTTGAAGATTGAGAGCATCCATGGACTTGCAAAACTATGGTAGCATTCAAACGCTCCTGCAACATTGTCAATCGCAACTATGTTTTAGTGCTTCTCATAGAATGAACGTTCACTTATTGTGTTGGTGGCTGGCATCACCAGTACTAACTTAACCAGTGTGACAACCTGAGACTTCAAATCCTTCTTAGCAGCTGAGAAACCCTGCACTAAAGTGATAACATCGTGAATTGCTCTCTTGTACAGAGCGTCAGTAAGTAACTTGTTGTCAAGTGCATGTGAGCAGTAAAGGCAGATAACCGAATCTGATGCTTCTCTGTAGTCGAGCCAGAACCACATTTGAAATCAAGACGGTTGAAACGATCACTTCACTTCCTTTGTCCCGAAGTTTCTCGATGGGAAATTAGCATTTTACGGTTGATTTGGTTTGCTTAGCATAGTAGTCGAAGAAGATGAAGCTATTGCTCAGTACTGTGGTTAAATCGAACACGTGTTCTGGATAGACTTTTGACTTCGAACGCCTTGCGTAGTCGAGCGCTATTTCTGCCTCCATTTTTTATGTTGAGCAATGACGTCAGCATAAAAATACGGAGGCAGAGAATAACGGTCGCTACTCGAGACTGGAGCCCCCCGGGATTGATTCTTACCCCTTTTTTGTCTTCTTCAGTTTTGGAGTTTGAGGATTGAGGATTTCAAGTTGAAGATGACCATTAGGTAATAATTATAGTAAATATGTGTCTTTACACGAATGAATAAACCATCACAAGTAAGACTTCCTCATTTTGGGATATTTTAAAGTTTGGTTTTGAAAAATTATTGGTCCGGCCATGGCCGGTCGGCCGGATCTTGCACTCAATACTGAATCTACGTACAAACAGTTCTAGCAGCTTCATAAACGTCTCACCCACCATTACTCAGCATATATATCACTCAACGCTTTTGCTTCTGCTTTAGCCCTTTCGCCCACCATTCTTCTGCAACTAAGATACTCATTTACAACACATCCAAAATACTTGTACTCCTCGACTACTTTTATATATACATATTATATGTATATATATGTATATGGTTACGAACATGAAGCCATACAAACCATAAATCTGAAAACAAAAATAAGGGCGCCTTTGGTGCCCTTAAAATTTACATTCACATACCTGCATTCATTCTCAAATGTCCTACAAAGTTTGTAGGTATACAGTATGAAGTGAGGGCTTCTCAGCTGGCTCAGGCATGAGAAAGGGTAGTTCTCGAATACCAGCTTCAAAACACGGTTGAAAACCTTGCCGACGTTTCGACCAGATGCTCTGGCCTTCTTCAGGGCGAAGATCAAGGTATACAGTATTCAGCAACATAGTATTGTGAAATCATAAAAAGAATGCTATATTTTTTATAGTTAGCAATTAACAGTTTTATAAACACTGCTGACCAATCATTCATGCATATGTAGGTCAAACAAAGTCTAGTACTCTACTGCAAACAACTGACTCGATCTGCTTTAGGTGATTATTGTCATAGAGATATATAGGTGCTGGTGGTTTTGTGTGTGTTGTAAAACGAATCTGAGCTATATCACAGCAAAAATGTTCTTTATCTGTCTTCGAAACTGGGGAAGCCCCATCCATCAGGCTCCCCATACTGTGATATAGCTGTGATTCTTTCTACTTCACAACACACACACACACACACACACACACACACACCAATCATCATCTATCTAACAAAGTATATATTCACCATATACGGAGCAATTTTATGATTGATATGCATTATATACATCTATAAATATATTTTCGTACAGCCGTCATCCTTTGTTCGCAAACTCCTCCCGCAGCTTGTCTGCGATGGACGCTAAACTCGGCCTTATTTCAGCGCGCCACATGGGGAGTGTCATAAGGGGGTAGGCGGAAGATGATTCGTTGTCCTAGAGAAGAGCGCCGCACGGATTCTCACTCTTGCAAAAGTAGACACCATGTTTTTCTTGTGTTTATGGATGATGAATGCGAGATTCTGGGCACGTTGTTGTGTGTACATGTGTAAAAAGGCGGCTCTATGCCCAAGAAGATACCTTGCGCTCTCTGGCACGCAAGGTATCTTGGCTGCAGCTGCAAAATGAAGGCATCACCAAAAAGATGCCCAGCAGAGAGCCAGTAGGCTAGCACGAGATGTGTATGCGTCTTCTGCTCCGCCGTAAGAGCTATCAGTGGGCCTAAAACTAACACAATACTATTATTTCGCTCACGAGTTGTGGTAACAATGGAAGTTGGACGGGCATAAATCAACGTCTTCTCGTAGCTGGTAGGTAGAGACGCATACACATCTCGTCCTTGGCACAGCTTAACAACCGCCTCTAGCTGGTTAGGCTTGATCCTCGGGTAACCCAGCTGACCAGTAGCTCTCTTAAGCAAGGCTTCCATTGCTAAACTCTTCAGATCGCTCATCTCCGCTTTGGTTATCGCTCGATTCGCACGTCCACTGCCAGTGTAATTATATTCATAGCGAAAATGTCATCAAATTAACATTCCACAAGTGTCCAGGAATGCCTGGACACTGCAGAGTTTGCGTATAGGTAAGTCTCCAGACCGTTCCTCCCCGACCGATGACGTCATTAGATGAAAATGGAGTGGAGGATCGGTCTGGCCACGCAAGACTAGTCTCGTAAACCAGACCACTTCCTCCCCTCCATTTTTATATACTGACGTCATCGGTCGGGGAGGAAGGGCCTGGCACATAACCTATACGAGAACTCTTCCACCCACGCATAATGACTAGCCTTATACGGGCAACTGATTACCACAAGAATGCAATGAATAAACTTATAAGTGGGCTAATAGGGAGGTGCGACAAAACACTTGCACTCGCATCTCTAGCTGCGCTGCTGAATGGAGCACCTTCACGCTTGCTGCGTATGCAAAAAGCGCTTGCCGGATAGAAAGAAGCGGATTCCACTGTTTGCGCAGACGGGGAAAGCCCAAGATATCAGGAAAGGGCTGGTCTTGTACTTTGAGGAGGAAATTAGGGAAGATGCCCAAAACAGCCTCAATCTGCTTGGGTTTGATGTTTTCGTACCCTATCTTTGAAGCCGCTTCACGAATTAAGGCAGAAAGCGCTATCGTCCGTAGGTCTTCCATTGCTAGATTACCGTACCGTGAATTTCACTTGGTTACGTCATCAATTAACATTCCTCAGTGTGTCCGTGCATTCCAGGACATTATTAACGAATTCTCACATAGGTTATGTGCCAGACCCCTTCCCGTCCGTTATGCAACGTATAAAATGGCCGACGGATGGGTGGGGTCTGGTTTACGAGACTAACGCGAGACTAGTGGAAGCTCGCCGAATATACCGTATTCTCTCTAAAAATTCGTCACCAACTGTGGCCAGAAAAATTCGTCACTTGGTCACCATTACAATTGGCCGAGGGCGACGAATATTTAGATTATCGTGACGAAATATTAGAGCGGATGGCGAAACCTTGGAGCGTTTCGTTAGGGGCGTTTCTTGAGACGAAATGGCGGGTTTTGAACTCACCGTATGGACAGCAGCTCGAGATTATCACATTTACAAAGACTCCTGGGCGCCGACAATCGGGGAAGAGTTCGTCTGCTACCTGTAGGGTGATCCACCGACTGCTGCGCATCAGTAGCTGACGCTTGCTTCTGTGCGCCTCCAGGCTGAGGGTCATTTTGACAGAGAGCGTTCGAGAATGCTGGCGTCCTCGTTTTGGCAGACTTGAAGAAGTCCGTAAGTTTATTCTTCGGTAGTGGAGGTTCGTCGCTCTCGCCACTGTTGATGCAGACTACATTACTGCTGTTCGAGAAATGGGCAGCATCGCTCAGCCGCGGAGACCGAGGGTCTGACAGGTTAGGCTCGGGAGTACTCGGAGCACTCTGAAACGTCCACATCGGACAGGTAGGGGGAAGGCGGGTAATCCGCAGTCGCATCCATTTCGCGTTAGTTCTCTCTCGAGTACACAACAACGAGGAGCGAGATTGAAGCCTTAATATATATGCTTGCTAGTTGTCTTTTGTGTATACCTCACAAAAAGACAACTAGCAAAGAAGAAAGACTGCGACGCAATGAGAGGCCGTCTTTTGTGACGAAATATTGGAATGCCCTTCCGGTCTGGCGAATTATTAGAGCGATGTGACGAATATTTGAAACCAGAAATTCGTCAGCAATTAGAATGAATTTGGACAGGTTTTTAACGGGTGACAAATATTTAGTGACGAATTTTTAGAGAGAATACGGTATATATAGAGTGGCGATCGATCCACGCCCTATTAAAAGGAAAACGGTCCTAATCTAAGACAAAGTTTGAGAGCCTTAAAAATTGATTCTGCACTAACCAGCAAGGAGACACACAGCAGACGGTAAAAGGACTTCAAAGCAGCCTGTGGGCTCTGGCTTGGACTCCTATCAGCTGACACAATGAGACTGACTGCCTTTTGAGGACAAATGATGGGTTAATGACAGTCCGCGTATACGTAACTAGCACGTTCTCTCCGCCAACAAAACTGATTGGCCACCAAAAATGCATGGCTAACCACCAAGTGACATCACAAAGATGGCCGTAGTCTCGCGGGGCCAGACCCTTTCCGGTATTGCGCAAGCGCACCGAGAAAGGGTCTGGAATTAGCTCAAGTGTTGTCGTGTAATATCCGTGGAATGCCGGACTAGGTGTTTTATAACACTTCTTTGATGTGGACATGTGGAGCCCGGTTATATATACGTTACGTGCAAACCGAGTATTTATTGCAGTAATGGCGGCGGGTATCGTCTGTTCCAGGATCGAAGCTGTAGCGCGTACCGTCGTGGCTGCTGAAGCAGGTTACAATAACTTGAAGCAGGAGCTAGTACAAGCGGTAGTAGAGTTCTTTCGTTGGCGAGATGTTTTTGTTTCCGTACTGGCTACGGCAAATCCCTCATCTATGGGATTTTGCCTAGGTCATTCAGCGAGCACAGGAACGGCCGCAAAAGACGTCAAATGCTTTGGTTATTAGTCCACTGTCGGCACTAATGCTGGACCAAAAGGCACGCTTCGTTCCAAGTGGAATCACGGCCGAATTCTTGGGGGCGATGAGCTTGCTGTAATTGTGCTGCGCAGAAGATCACTAGCTGTGCCAAAACTCTCTGGAAATACTTCTTGTTCCCTGAGGGACGCTTACAAAAGTAACAAGAACAGCAGTGTTCCATCATCGATCGACTGACCGAACTACACGGTGCCAATTAGCTACCAACACTTAGCAACTAGGCGGATGCTTACAGCATCGTGGGGGCGAGCCTGAGCGAGCTAAGGTGCCGATGGCATGCAGCTATTAAATTTTGCGTTGGACTGTATAGCGGACAATGTATATGCTGAACGGACTGAGTGTTTGCTTGTATGAATGGTATGTCGAGGCTTAGGCTGATGCTAATAAAAGTTGGATGTTGTAATGGAGCAATGTTACGAATCACATGATCTTGTCGTAAGCCAGGTGAAGAGCGATTCTCAGAACCCTCGCAGCGGTTGTGTTGCTGAGTGTTCTTCTTAGTGGCTTTCCTGTGGGCATTGTATACAGGAGTGATCTGCTGACTACTTCGCTTAGGGTCCTGTGAAATATTCTCGAACGTGGAGGAAGATTAGTTGGCGCTATTCCTTCGTTCGATGCTTGTGTCCTTGCCTGGGTGAGAGGTTGGAGTGTCCGCTTCGCGTCGTACGATTTCCTTCTCGTTTGAAGCTGTCCGTGGCGAGTATTTGAGTCGCACGCAAAGTGCTACGCAAAGGGCGGCCATCTTCTCCATTCTGCAAATGGAATTATTGTATGTTGCCATGGCAACGTCGAAAAGATGAAAGGGTTGATCCATGACATATATTGTATATAACATGGCTAGCTGGTTGATAAATTGGCCAGGAGCTCTGGGCTTTTATTTACAGCCAATCACTTTGCTCCACTATGATAACTATACCTTAGAGTTTGTTGTTCTTCCTTTCTAGTAGACATAACAGTCGTAGCTACTATTATAATAATATCGATTTGTCAGCATGCAAGATTGCATTTGCTCCTTATTATTGCCATTTACATGTCAATTGCAATAACATGAAAGTGAACTGCTTATAGCTATATAACTGAATCATGATTAATGACACGAACCTGAATGTTACCTTATAATTCAAAACCAAAGAGTTCATTAATATCTATGCCCTTTAGTGGATCAGTTTCAGGTGAAGGCTGTGGTGTAGGTGCCAGTGGCTCGTGAAGTTAACTGGCGTTTGTGGCCCCTCCTGTCTGATGTATCGCTGCAGTCCACACAGAAGTAGTTGGATGCTCCGCGGTGGATACTGGGTTTTATCAGTTTTGATTTCCACCGCAAATTTGCACAATTCTTCGCACAGCGCGTCTCTGTTGTCAGCCAGCAGGCTCATTTCGGTAAGAGTCGACTCATCCATACGCTCCCTACGTACCTTAGCCCACTCGCTGTAGATTTTCAGGGCCCATCAATTTGATACCTGGTGTTCTTTAGCTGAAAGCCTTTAGCCAGTTCCTCGAAGTCGTCATCACTACGAGAGAAGTCGAAACGGTTGTCAGAAGTAGTTGCTAAATACTTTTTTCTTCGACAAAGACCGCTACCCCTAGCTCGAGCCATTCTAGATCGACGAGGGCGACGTTAGCGACGAAACGTTCGAAATATCGGCAATTTTCGAACGGCGAATGAGCGACGTTTCTTTTCAGCGTTCGTAACAATAAGCCAATTATAGTACACTAAGCTGAGCGATTTGCATTTTATATCACTCGCCCTCGGGCGCTTCGCGCCCTCGGGCATCGTGACATAAAATGCATATCGCCCAGCTTAGTGTACTATAATTATAACATATACGGTGAGCCGTACGTACGGCGCATACATATATAGAGAGGATTAAAAATTTTCTACAAAAATGGTAAGAATGTAGGGATGGCACAAAAAGGACAGAAACAAGAGGGGATGTCATGTGGTGAAGTATTTGCTGTGTGTGGTTTCTACACACAAGGGTATTGCACCACATCCCTACATCTGGCAGCATTCTGCATCATATGTGCTACTCACTGTATGGCCACATAAGAACGAGTGCCAGCTGTTGCTCTTGGTGTGTAGCTATAGCTACTCCACCAGCACTCAGTTGCAAATAGCCCCTGAGGGCTGATAAAGTGGAAGCAGCTAAATTCCTTCAACTATATACTTGAGTCTAGATCTGTTCTTGCCAATTATAGTGCATATTCCTTTCGATGTGCTACTGAAGTTCAGTTTGCTCTGTTCAAGAGATAAATAATGTACCCTCCATCGACACTGATTAGCTACATGCTGCTGCCAGATGTAGGGATGTGGTGCAATACCCTTGTGTGTAGAAACCACACACAGCAAATACTTCACCACATGACATCCCCTCTTGTTTCTGTCCTTTTTGTGCCATCCCTACATTCTTACCATTTTTGTAGAAAATTTTTAATCTTCTCTAGTTTCTGTACTTTTTATGCAAGTCTGCTTATAGCCTTCTCTCATTAGTATACTGTATCTCGGACACTTTTACCTATAATAGGTCACAATCGACTTGCTACTAGTTTATTCATCCCCGGTGGATACAAAACTGGACCGTGTAGCTAGCTTCAAGTGTAGCTACCGGACCCGGGATGAATTACGTACCGTGTCCGCTGATACTGAGACATATTAAATTGCCAGCGTTTCTTTTCATCTTGGACGATATCAATAAGAACTTTATAGCGCACCACACTTGGTAAGCTGCCAATCTTGCGCTTTACCAGGCAAACACGAAGAACTTCGGCGCGCTGGCCCAGAGACCATTTTTCAAACTACGTGGTGACGTCATTAGAAAATGGCGGATTTCACACAGCTCTGTCGCTGTGAGCCACGAAAACCTTGATGTTGAATATTATCGCTTTGACTACCAGTTCTATCAAAGAATACAGTTCGGGAACTTTCTAGTAGTTTCGTCCTAAAAGCGCTCCAATAGCCCCCTTCGTTCTTGAGTTACAGCTGGCGAAGAAGAAGAAGAAGAAGAAGAAGAAGAAGAAGAAGAAGAAGAAGAAAACGAAAACCGGGATTTTCGAAGCGCGGTTGTTTCTCATCGGGATATGTTCGCTTGCCTTTAAGGTCAGTTTATAGTAAGACCGTTCTATATTCAGCTGTACGTAGCCTTCTTTCGCCGGTTTTCTGCGTATTTTCGAATTTCACTCCTATACCAATGTATAGGGAAAACGAAACACCCTGTGCCATCCCTACATAGAGAGTGCTACTGCACTCTCTGATAAATTATTGGGGCGAGCCTGAGCGAGCCCCACACTTACGTGAAGTACGCCACCGCTGTCTGTATGTGTATATATACTAGGCAGATGCTTACAGCATCGTGGGGGCGAGCCTGAGCGTGCTAAAGGTGCCGATGGCATGCAGCTATTTGCGTTGGACTGCATCGCGTACATTGTAGATGCTGAAACGAACTGAGTGTTTGCTTGTATGAATGATATGTAGAGGTTACAGCTGATGCCAATGAAAGTTGGATGATGTTGTATTTGAGCAATGTTAAGAATCACATGATTTTGTCGTATATATGTTTGCGTTGCGTAAACCAGATGAGGAACGATTCTCAGAATGCTCAGAAGCGGCTGTGTTGCTGAGTGTTCTTCTAAGTGGCGTTCCTGTGGGGATTGTATAAAGGAGTGATCTGCTGTCAGACTGCTGACTACTTCGCTGAGGGTCCTGTGAAATTCTCGAACGTGGAGGAAGATTAGATGTAGATAGTTTAGAATATCTATGGCCTGAGGAAGCGCCATTCTTGTCAAGCTGCGCACACACGTACATAACCGCTGCAGCCTGGCCTGTCTGTCATCTGCATGCTCTGCAGCTAGTCTCTCCAACTGTTTAGTACGTTAGCGCATTAAAGAACGATTCTCAGAAGGCTCAGAAGCGGTTGTGTTGCTGAGTGTTCTTAGTGGCCTGTGGGCATTGTATTATTGGAGTGATCTGCAGAGTACTTCGCTTAGGGTCCTGTGAATTCTCGAGCGTGGAGGAAGATGAGTTGGCGATATTCCTCCTTCCGATGCCTGTATCCTTGCCTGGGGAAAAGGTTGGAGTGTACGCTTCGTTTCGGACGATTTACTTCTCGTTTAAAGCTGTCCACAGCGAGTATTTGAGTCGCACGCAATGGCTACGCAAAGGGCGGCCATTTTGTCTATTTTGCACCGGGCATAAATTCGCCCCGTGGCCTAAGACGACGTACGGCACATATATATACACATACAGACAGCGGTGGCGTACTTCACGT
>CATKZD010000068.1:0-12660 GCA_949841015.1 Aplysina aerophoba
ACACACACACACACCATTGGCCCTACCTGTAGCTCACAGACATGCCCTTCCCCTCCCCCTCAGTTGACCTTCTTTGTCGCCGAGCTGGCCCTGTTCCTACCTGTGGAGTGTGACGATGAGGGCCCTCTGACCATCCTCCTCATCTCATGATCCTCCTCCTAGGATATATAGCAGTGAGTGACACAGACCACACGAGACCACACTCACTGCCCACCACTACTGCCCACCACTACTGCCCACCACTACTGCCCACCACTACTGCCCACCACTACTGCCCCACCCCCACTACTGCCCTGCTCTTCACAGGTCAGAAATGAGTATCGGCTGCTGACACTTGGCATTGTTGTCTGCCTCTGTCTCTCCATTGCCTTCTTCCTGTTCAAACTTGTTCGGTGAGTGGACAGCAGTCCATCCACATGTGTAGCTACTATTGCCACTTCTCACACCGCCCCCCACTCCCCCACTCCCTCCAGCTTTGCCACTCGTCAGTGTCCTCGGTGCCGCCTCAGGCAGTTCATCAGTGAACTGCTGCACACAAGTGCAGGAGGAGACCGCAACCAGCAACTGGAGCACCTGGTCCTCTTCGGTGAGCCACCAGCATGCAGCCACTAGGGGAGGAGGGGAGCCACAGCATGCAGCCACTAGGGGAGGAGGGGGGAGCCACAGCATGCAGCCACTAGGGGAGGAGGGGGAGCCACAGCATGCAGCCACTAGGGAGGAGGGGAGCCACAGAATGCAGCCACTAGGGGAGGAGGGGGAGCCACAGCATGCAGCCACTAGGGGAGGAGGGGGGGGCCACAGCATGCAGCCACTAGGGGAGGAGGGGGAGCCACAGCATGCAGCCACTAGGGGAGGAGGGGAGCCACAGCATGCAGCCACTAGGGGAGGAGGGGGAGCCACAGCATGCAGCCACTAGGGAGGAGGGGGAGCCACAGCATGCAGCCACTAGGGGAGGAGGGGGAGCCACAGCATGCAGCCACTAGGGGAGGAGGGGAGCCACAGCATGCAGCCACTAGGGGAGGAGGGGGAGCCACAGCATGCAGCCACTAGGGGAGGAGGGGGAGCCACAGCATGCAGCCACTAGGGGAGGAGGGGGGAGCCACAGCATGCAGCCACTAGGGGAGGAGGGGAGCCACAGCATGCAGCCACTAGGGGAGGAGGGGAGCCACAGCATGCAGCCACTAGGGGAGGAGGGGAGCCACAGCATGCAGCCACTAGGGAGGAGGGGGAGCCACAGCATGCAGCCACTAGGGGAGGAGGGGGAGCAACAGCATGCAGCCACTAGGGGAGGAGGGGGAGCCACAGCATGCAGCCACTAGGGGAGGAGGGGAGCCACAGCATGCAGCCACTAGGGAGGAGGGGGAGCCACAGCATGCAGCCACTAGGGGAGGAGGGGGAGCCACAGCATGCAGTGCAGCCACTAGGGAGGAGGGGAGCCACAGCATGCAGCCACTAGGGGAGGAGGGGGAGCCACAGCATGCAGCCACTAGGGAGGAGGGGGAGCCACAGCATGCAGCCACTAGGGAGGAGGGGGAGCCACAGCATGCAGCCACTAGGGAGGAGGGGAGCCACAGCATGCAGCCACTAGGGGAGGAGGGGGAGCCACAGCATGCAGCCACTAGGGAGGAGGGGGAGCCACAGCATGCAGCCACTAGGGGAGGAGGGGGGGGCACAGCATGCAGCCACTAGGGGAGGAGGGGAGCCACAGCATGCAGCCACTAGGGGAGGAGGGGAGCCACAGCATGCAGCCACTAGGGAGGAGGGGGAGCCACAGCATGCAGCCACTAGGGGAGGAGGGGAGCCACAGCATGCAGCCACTAGGGGAGGAGGGGAGCCACAGCATGCAGCCACTAGGGAGGAGGGGAGCCACAGCATGCAGCCACTAGGGAGGAGGGGGAGCCACAGCATGCAGCCACTAGGGGAGGAGGGGGAGCCACAGCATGCAGCCCTAGGGGAGGAGGGGAGCCACAGCATGCAGCCACTAGGGGAGGAGGGGGAGCCACAGCATGCAGCCACTAGGGGAGGAGGGGGAGCCACAGCATGCAGCCACTAGGGGAGGAGGGGGAGCCACAGCATGCAGCCACTAGGGGAGGAGGGGGAGCCACAGCATGCAGCCACTAGGGAGGAGGGGGGAGCCACAGCATGCAGCCACTAGGGGAGGAGGGGGAGCACAGCATGCAGCCACTAGGGGAGGAGGGGGGGCCACAGCATGCAGCCACTAGGGGAGGAGGGGGCCACAGCATGCAGCCACTAGGGGAGGAGGGGAGCCACAGCATGCAGCCACTAGGGAGGAGGGGAGCCACAGCATGCAGCCACTAGGGGAGGAGGGGGAGCCACAGCATGCAGCCACTAGGGGAGGAGGGGAGCCACAGCATGCAGCCACTAGGGGAGGAGGGGAGCCACAGCATGCAGCCACTAGGGGAGGAGGGGGGGCCACAGCATGCAGCCACTAGGGGAGGAGGGGGAGCCACAGCATGCAGCCACTAGGGGAGGAGGGGAGCCACAGCATGCAGCCACTAGGGGAGGAGGGGGAGCCACAGCATGCAGCCACTAGGGGAGGAGGGGAGCCACAGCATGCAGCCACTAGGGGAGGAGGGGGAGCCACAGCATGCAGCCACTAGGGAGGAGGGGAGCCGGGATCGAGGATGGTCATTATGCAGTGGTTGCAGCACACCGCAAGCAGGCCTGAAACTACCTCCAATACCATCCAATGCAACGCAGTGCCCCACCCCTACACATGTGCGTAGTTACACCTTCCCTTCCCTTCCCTTCATCTTCCAGCCACACTCAATCTCATTGGTCTAATGGTGCTTCTAATCATGGTTGCCATAGTAACACTCAACTACAACAAAGGGCTTGGTGACCACTGTGAGTGACACACACACACACACACACACACACACACACACTTCCTCCTTCAACACGACATTATAGTTCGGCAACGATGGAAAGCCAAGAAGGGCTGGAGGAAGCACTTGGACGTCTCCTTCAGCATCCCAGCAGCAGTCAAGTGGATGTTCTGCCGATGGCATAGCACACATCGTAACAGAGACATCAACGCAAATGCATAAACACTACACAATAACTGACGAAATGTGCCATGCTTTGTACAGAGAATGTTTTATACTGCACTGGTGAGGGTGGTGGGCAGGGCTAATGGGTGGCATCATCGCCGCTGTCGTTGTTATCTTGAGGCTTGTGTAACTTGTTTGCGACCGGCACCACAGCATCACTGCTGACTGCTCTCTTCACGGGTACTACAAGCGAGGGCTGCAGTGGGCGGGGCCATGACACACCCACACACTACTGGAGCCATGTGGCCCTCCAGAGCCTAGTCTCATGCAACAGACCCACTCAAGCTACGTCATTTCGCAGCGTGGCACAAGCGGGTCTTGTGCACGAGAGCCTGCAGTCCAGCTCACCATCTGCTCCTGGTCCTGCTGTTGCTGGCTTGCTCTCTCGAGGGCCTTGACCAGAAATGAGTCCCTCTCCATAACAATCTCTACAGTTAACACACACACACACACAGACCATGCAATACATCAGTATTGGCATTCATGAGAGGAGTTGTACACACGAGGTGACTGCCCACAATACATGCCGTACACCGCAGGCAAAGTCCCAGCTAATGCAACACACTACACAAAGTGGCTGCTCCATATGAGTGATTGATTGCAGTGTGGACTGAGACAGGGTGCACTACACTAAAGCACTCCAGTGCACCAACGCATGCCACTTCACCAATACCCACACCATGGCAAGCTCAGGCACTCAGTCACCTTGTGCTGTCTTCCCATCTCTGTCACTGGTTTTGATGTACTCCCTCATCTTGCATCGCTGCAGGTGGTGCATCGCTTTCGCTCGCCCGACTGACGCACGCACGCTTCAGTCACAGCACTCGGCGCAAACAGCACATGCATACCAGGCTCACCTTGATGGCGCCACTTGAGCTGACTTTGGAGAAGTTGCTTTTGTCTCTACTTGGAAGCTCCTTTAACAATTCGCTCTGAGGTAATAATTGGTATCAAAGCATTACATGTCACTCAAAGAGCATCACACACCATCGGTCCACTACAGGCACTGTGTCATGCTGCAACGCTAGACTGAGCGATTGTGCAGTACCGCAGCCATCTTGTGTCCACCATCTTTTTAGCTGCATTGCGCAACAACCAACATGGACACCTCTCCTGAAGTTGAGGTAGTTTCTCGCGGTCTGCTGAGTTCTCTAGGCGTAGACTGTACTGATGTCTCCATCTCCCACCGCTCATGCAGCCTCCATCCCTGCCCATCCATCTGTGCGACTGGCTAAAGCCCTTAACTGTCGTGCCGTGCGCCTTGATCGAAGCCGGTGCGTGCCGCCTCGGCGACCCCTGAGCGGTCAACCCCTGAGCGGGGCGGCACTGTGTCTGTGTGCTACTCATACTTCGATCGTCCACTGCTACAGGCAAGAGACCAACCGTGGACCAGCTGGACTCCCTGCAGGCGGAGCTCAAGGGATGGGAGGAGAGCATCACCCAGTGAGTAAGACTGCGTGCGCCTCGTTCTCATGACCCATTTCCTAAGCATGTCATGTCGAGTGTGGTGCTGAGACACACGAACGATGCAAGCACGCCTCCCCACTCTTGCGCCCCACCCAGACGTGTGCGCTCCATTGAGACCGAACTGGCCATCCTGAGTGAGGTGCTGGTAAAAAGGGAGCAAGCAAAGAGCAAGTCAGCCCCTCTGCACCCGCCTCCCACTCAGCATCCATCTGTGTGATCACTCACTGCCTTGGTGTGTGTGTGTGTGTGTGTGTCTGTCTGTCTGTGTGTGTGTGTGTGTGTGTGTGTGTGTGTGTGTGTGTGTGTGTGTGTGTGTGTGTGTGTGTGTGTGTGTGTGTGTGTGTGTGTGTGTGTGTGTGTGTGTGTGTGTGTGTGTGTGTGTGTGTGTGTGTGTGTGTGTGTGTGTGTGTGTGTGTGTGTGTGTGTGTGTGTGTGTGTGTGTGTGTCTATGCATGTGTGCAGGCGGAAGATGCCAGAGAGAGAGGCCACCAGTCATCGCAGCACTGCTGAACCGAAGCCCGCTAAAAAGAGGCGGACCCACACAGACACGCCTCCTCCACTCTCACGGGTGGAGGATAAGGTGGGCACCGGCTACCAGTGACTTACTACCGGCACAGGGGAGGGGAGGGGAGGGGAGGGGAGGGTCTCATATCACAGTCTAAGATGCATGACTTAATGTTGGGTTAAGGGGAGAGCTGGTTAGGGTGAGTGTGAATCCCAGTTATGTGTATGGGTCACTCCCCTCCTCCCCCCCACACAGAGTCAGCACAAAGAACCAAGCACTGCACTCAGTGGAAAGTGTGTGTGTGTGTGTGTGTGTGTGTGTGTGCGTGTGTGTGCGTGTGTGTGTGTGTGTGTGTGTGTGTGTGTGTGTACGTGCGTGTGTGTGTGCACTTGTACAGACTAGCCACTGCATCCCCTTCCCTGTGCCTCAGACCTGGCAGGGGTGACAGTCTGGAGCGGCTGTGGAGCTCTGTGGAGGTGTACTGCAGAGACATCACCGAGTCAGACCTCCAGCAGCTCCAGGAGTACATGACCAAAGACTCCAAGCTGTTTGATGTTCCTCCTCTGGGGGTGCACTACGCTCGGCAGTGGGCCATGGGGGACTTGGAGGCGGAGCAGGAGGCAGCGCTGTCCGGCACAGCAGACGGCAGCAAAGAGGGTGGGTTCAGTTGGTCCAGCGTGTGCAGTGGCACTGCTGGACCACCACTCCCCTCCCCTTCACTGTACCTCCTGCTTCGTGTGTGCCTCTTCAGACCCACTGTACCGCAGGCTAGACAAGCCACCCAAGCCACCCTCCTCGGACCCGCTGGGCCCGCTCACGCAGCGCCTCATAGCGGTAGGCCTGCACCCACCACACAAGCTGAGCCTTGTGACTGCCCCCACCGCTGCCCCATGTGAGGTGACCTCTCCTGTTCCATCTCTCCTCAGGCGTTTGTCGAGGAAGGCCTCAGCACTCGGCCACCGGGCCTCCTGCAGCCACTGAATGCAGAGGCTGCAACACTGCTTCATAGTTCCCATGACAACCACACATTTGAACAATGCTTGAAGGAGGAACTTCTGGCCCTTGGCATAATTGATATGGTACGTGGGCGGAGTTTGGGTGGGGTTTGGGTGGGCTTCTTGGTGGTAGTGTTCACTTGCCCTGCTGTGGTGGTAGTGTTCACTTGCCCTGCTGCGGTGGTAGTGTTCACTTGCCCTGCTGCGGTGGTAGTGTTCACTTGCCCTGCTGCGGTGGTAGTGTTCACTTGCCCTGCTGTGGTGGTAGTGTTCACTTGCCCTGCTGTGGTGGTAGTGTTCACTTGCCCTGCTGTGGTGGTAGTGTTCACTTGCCCTGCTGCGGTGGTAGTGTTCACTTGCCCTGCTGTGGTGCTAGGAGGAGGATGAGAAGGAGTCCGATGAAGTCCTCACAGAGCTGCAGTCAAAGCAGAAGGAGCTCAGAGCTGTTGTAAGTGAAGGCCGTGTTGGCTGAGGAACTTGTGTGCTACATTGGTCAGCTAGAAGAGAGTGGGAAAGAATGTTTAGTTTCAGCAGACGGTATTGACTTGAATGGGAGCACTTCAAACGGAAGCAATAACAAGGAGCTGCCAGTGGGTTGAGGACAATGCACCTTAACCCTGCCCCCTGGGGCGCGGCCTCTTCCTCACATGCAGAGCGAGATGAACCGTAAGAGGCTCCGTCAGCTGTACAGTGTCGCACAGATGGAGGTGAAGCGACAAGCCACCAAGGCTAAGCTGGAGGAGGTGGACAAGGACATTGTCAAGTGGCTCCAGGTCATGCAGGTAGGACACCACGCTGAGGGCCATGGACTGTTTTATACAGTACCCTACTGAGTGGTTGGGCTGTTTTATACAGTACCCTACTGAGTGGTTGGGCTGTTTTATACAGTACCCTACTGAGTGGTTGGGCTGGTTTATACAGTACCCTACTGAGTGGTTGGGCTGTTTTATACAGTACCCTACTGAGTGGTTGGGCTGTTTTATACAGTACCCTACTGAGTGGTTGGGCTGTTTTATACAGTACCCTACTGAGTGGTTGGGCTGTTTTATACAGTACCCTACTGAGTGGTTGGGCTGTATTGCATATGTTGCCATGGTGAATTGTAGAATGCCAAGCAGCGACGTCGCCATGTCAGTGAGCGTGACCGGGAAAATGCGTGGCGAGCTGTGGAGCAAAGGAGGGAGCTCGTCGCACAGATGGAGGCCAACACGGAGTCAAATTGACCACATGAAATGGCAGGACTCAGGACTCTACAGACGAAATGTTCATGTTCATGCGTGTTATTTATTGATTTTATTTTATGAGAAGCCATGAATTGTTCTGGCATGTGCTTTGAACTGTAAACATGTGTCCAGTCTAAGACAGACCATCGCATATAAACATTAAAAACAAAAGAAACATGACAAAAGAGGAGTTTCTACACATCCCATGAATGGGGGCTGGCAGAGGTACAAATGTGCAAGGAAGGGGACTAGTCCTGTTTAGACACTAGGTCTGCCTCAGAGGTCTCCAGGGTGAACCTCTCTCACCCCATCAGCCACCAGCACCTTCATGGCCCTGTACAACAGGAAAACACCAAACTTTCTCCTCAGACTGGGCTGCCACCTTTTGGCAGCCCCATAGCTGACCCCCTTCACCTGGTTTGTCAGACAGGAGAGACCTGAGGGGGGAAGGGGGAGTCAGCACTGCCCAACACGCCAACCACGGCTCACCAAGCAGTCCTTACACCGGTGTACCCACAGCTCACCTACAGCATCCAGCATGCAGGCTTCTCGCGTGTGTGCTTCTTCGGATGAGATACAGTGGAAGCAGTGCAGGGAGACCACCCCACGGCCACTGGCCCAGATGGAGTGGATACGGGCACACTTGTCTGAAGGCGGCTGCAGACAGCACGGAGAGGGACATACAGGTCACTTGGATCAATTCTTGCATGTCACCTACACGAAATGCATTCTTACGCACATGCTTCTTGTCTTTCAGCTGCAGGGCCTTGCGGGCATCGAGAAGGTGCTGCAGGGGTCGCGTGTTCTTGCCCTTTCCGATATAAAACACACCCTCAACAAACTTCAGAAAACAGCCACTCTCACTGTCATCAGCAGACATGCCGTCTATCGCACGAGGGTCCAACAAAAGATAGTTGAACGATGAACACCCTCGGCCACGGGAAAGAGAAGGGAGAGTCCCCAGTGATGTGGTGAGCTCCTTCTCCAACTGGTGCAGTGCTGGTACAGGGACCATGCCAGCCAGACACAGCGCTAGCTCATAGTGGTAACCTGAGAGATGGGGGCAGTCGCCATGACAACATGCACAACAGTGCCACCCCCTGGGGGCACATCAGCAAGCAGCACACAATGTGCCCACAACACCTTGCTTCTCGTTCTTCCTTGTGATTTCACCTGCCTCCAAACGAGTCAAATATCGTAGGTACAGTGGGCGGTTCCCATCATTAATGGGCCCAGGGTTGTCCCCCATACTGGCCAGCTTTCTGCGAATTGCATCATTGTTCAACTGCTGGATGTGCACAGGGATGGGAAGGTGAACCTCGTGCACACTGCCACTCTGTGTCAGCACTGTGTCATCACCATGTGTCACCCCTGTGTCATCACCCTCTGTCACCACAGCAGCCTTGACCATGTCTGAACTGTCAGCTTCCATCATTGTCACGTACGCCAGTGACATTGTCTGGTCGCTGTCATCCACGGAAATCTCCCCTGATGACATAGCCAGTGTAAGGGCAGACGCACAGAGGCTGTGACCATTAATGTGGGCGTGGTCAACAGGGGTTAATCCTTCGCCATCCACAACAAAAGGGTCTGCCCCGTACCCTAGCAACACCTCCACTAGCTCCTCCCTGCCGTACATGGCCGCTACATGCAGCGGGCTGAGCTGGCTCTCCTCCTCCCTCCCGTCCACGTCCAGCCGGTCCAGCTGCAGCAACAGCTCCAGGACATCACGGCTGGGACTGTTGGCAGCAATGTGCACGCTCAGCTCAGGAAGCGGTACCCCCCCGGGCGCTAGTAGCTGTTTCACTTTCCTGTTGTGGTCACAGGAGATAACAATAATACCGTCGGGTGCGTGAGGCTGAAAATTGATTAACGGTTATCATGATGAAGTGATGCGCACCGAGTCTGACCTGACGTCTCCTTCTGTGATGGCCTCATAGAACTGCTCTTCCTTCAACTCTGCAGCACCTCCCGCCACCGGGTAGTTCGAGCTGCCAGCTCCCGCCGCCATTTCGAGTTCCGCCTTCGGAGTAGTACTACGTAATTCCAAGGTGAGACAAAGATGGAGGCACCAGACGAGGCCGAGGACAAGGTGGGTCGACACAACGAAAATTCACATTCTCCGCCCAAGATGACCGAATGCTATAGTCTCTGTCGCTCGTACACTGTTCTAGCACACCTCCCTTCCCGTACGCAGGTGCTAGGAGCTGTTGGCGGCAGCGCTGTCTCCGAGTCCTCTCCGCCAGAGGGGGGTCCTCCGCCAGAGCGCGCGGAGGAGGAGGAGGAAGAGACCTTGACTGCGGACGACCGCGAGTCCAGCATATCAGGTATCAGTGATCTGCTACAGGGCAGCGTGTTGGGCCGCGTCGAGGATCTACTGGACGAAGGCAGAAACGCGAGCCAGCCAGAAGCAATCCACCCTGAGGGGGAGGGGGAGGGGGAGGGAGGCGGGGCGGCACTGGCCGATTGCGCGCTGCTCTCGACCTCCTTGGACCGGCCCGTGGAGCTGCGGCTGGCGGAGAAAGGGGCCGGGTCTGAGCCGCCCGTGACGGTGGTCCAGCTCTTCCAGCAGGCGGCAGAGAGGCACGCTGAGAGGAAGGCGCTCTGCGTGAAGCGAGTTGGTGTGTGGAAGTCTTGGACCTACCAGAGATACCAGGAGGAGAGCACGGCTCTGGCAAAGGCTTTCATTAAGGTGTGAGGCACGAGTGGTCTGTTGCAACTGGTGCATGTGTTGGTCCTCATGATCTGCCTGACCTGGTGCACTGGTCCTTGGTCTTGTGCACAGCTCGGTTTGGAGCCGTGGGGTGGGGTTTGCATCCTCGGGTTCAACTCCCCGGAGTGGTTCATCACCAACATGGCCACCATGATGGCTGGGTGAGTGCTGTCGGGTCATGCAGACCCGGCACCTGTCATGGGTGGTCAGTCTAGTGGAAACTGACAGTGACGCAGGTGGTGTGTGCAGTGCATGAGTTTCCTTCTATTCAACTCGCACAATTATGGAATTCTCACTTTCACTCAAGGGGGATCCCTGTCGGTCTCTACCTGACCCACACGATGGAGGGGTGCCTCTTCGTGGCCAGTGACTGCAAGGCCAACATCATTGTCGTGGACAGCGACCAGCAGATGTCCAAGATACTCTCAGTGAGCAAAGGACATGTGTGTGGGTGTGTGGGTGGGTCATGTCACACTGCTGTGTATGTATGTAGCTTAAGTAGTGCATCGGCAATCTTGCATGGTACCGGGGAGAGGGGGGAGTGATGGACTGAGTGTTGGCAGAGGTGCGTTGATGCCTTCTTGTGTGTCTGTTGCACACACAAGATCAGGAAGGACCTCCCTCACCTCAAAGCAGTCATCCAGTACCTTGGTACCCCACCAGCGGAGGAAGGCGTGTATGAGGTGAGCTCCAAGTGTGTGGGTGGAGCAGGGAGTGTGGGTGGAGTGGGAGCGGGGGGCGTGGGTGGAGCAAGGGGTGTGGGTGGAGCGGGGAGTGTGGGTGGAGTGGGAGCGGGGGGCGTGGGTGGAGCAAGGGGTGTGGGTGGAGCGGGGTGGGTGGGTGGAGCGGGGTGGGTGGGTGGAGCGGGGTGGGTGGGTGGAGCAGGGGGCGTGGGTGGAGCGGGGTGTGTGGGTGGAGCAGGGAGTGTGCTTGTGTGCTGCCTCTCCCTGCAGTGGTCACGAGTGGTTGCCCTTGGGTTTGAGGAAAGAGGTGTGGAGCTGGAGAGGAGGATAAGGCTGCTCTCCCCCGGCCACTGCTGCACTCTCATCTACACTGTAAGTGCGTGCACTCCGCCACCCTAACCAGGGGCAGCCGTCATATTGCAGCATGTTGCCCCCACCGCTCCCCCCAATCCCTCCGCACCCAGTCTGGAACCACGGGAACTCCCAAAGGGGTCATGTTGAGTCACGACAATGTAAGTCCTCTGCTAGTGAGAGGGCCTTGCCAGTCCACACCCCCACACCCACCCAAAGTCCGCACCCCCACCCACCCCACCCAACTGTCTTTTACAGGTCACGTGGAACACCCAAATGATGTTCCGTGCCATGGACAAGCACATGGCGCAGGAGCAGGTGGTGAGCTACCTCCCCCTGGCACACATCGCAGCACAGATCTTGGACATCTACGTGACCATGGCCTCCGGAGGCACCACCTGGTTCGCACTACCCGACGCTCTCAAGGTGTGGGCATGTCCGCATGTGGGTGGGTGGGCGTGTTGTACGTAGTCGGGTGCAGTGGGTGGGTGGGCGTGTTGTACGTAGTCGGGTGCAGTGGCTTCTTGAGTGCTGACGGGTAGCTGAGAGCTGCGTTGCCTCCATTCTCCTGACAGGGGTCTCTGATCCAGACCATGCGTGAAGTCCGTCCCACCATCTTCCTCGGGGTCCCACGGGTGTGGGAGAAGCTGGCCAGTGGCATGCACACCTATGCCAGCTCAATGGGTCGGCTGAAGCGAGGGCTGAGCAACTGGGCCAAGGAGATCGGACTGAGGGGCAACATGAGTCGGCAGCAGGGGTGGGTGGGGCTTGGGGAGGGGCATGAGTCGGTAGCAGGGGTGGTTGGGGCTTGGGGAGGGGCATGAGTCAGCAGCAGGGGTGGGTGGGGCTTGGGGAGGGGCATGAGTCAGCAGCAGGGGTGGGTGGGGCTTGGGGAGGGGCATGAGTCGGTAGCTAGGGTGGGTGGGGCTTGGGGAGATGTTAGGTGGATTTAATGGAGTGTTGTGTTCCTGCAGGGGAAGCACTCCCATTGGCTGGACATTTGCAAAGCTAACCGTGTTTCAAACTGTGAGTGCACACACATCCACCCGTGAGTCTTTTGAATTCTGAACTGTCCACAACGCTGCACTACAAGCCAGTGGTCGCGTTCCTCCCTCTCCCCTTGTTGCCATGACAACCCCTCCTCTCTACCTATAGGTAGCGAAGCAGCTCGGCCTGGACCGCTGCCACCACCACCTGACGGGGGCCGCCCCCCTCTCCGACGAGACGCTGAGGTACTTTCTCTCCCTCAACATTCTCCTTCACAAGCTTTACGGGATGACCGAGACCACCGGCCCCACCACTGTGACTACAGAGAAGACGCTGAGGTTCGGGTCAAACGGCTATGCTATTGCTGGTGCAGACATCAAGATTGAGGACCCCGACGAGGATGGACTCGGGGAGGTGAGTGCAGCGCTCCAACCGTGGGCAGGCAGAGTGCATGTTGTGTGACTCCATCCGCGTGTCCTGTGCTGTCCGGATGCAGGTGGTGATCAGTGGACGGCATGTCTTCATGGGGTACCTGAACAACCCAGAGAAGACCTGGCAGGTGTTCACCAAAGAAGGCTACCTGCGGTCAGGGGACTACGGCTACCTAGACAAGGACAAGCACCTCTACATCACAGGCAGAATCAAAGGTGATCTGATGAGTT
>CATKZD010000069.1:0-19314 GCA_949841015.1 Aplysina aerophoba
TGTGCCCTTGCATGAGTGAACCTGTGTGCATGCCAATGCTTTCTGTATGGGCAAGTTTCAACAAAGTGTCATGTACCTGACTTGTGACTGAGTCAACAAGTAGTTCGAGTTGGGGCGGCAGCCCCACGAGTTTTTTAACTCGAAATACTTGTTGTCTTGTTGCTGTGAAAGTATCATCATTTCACCCACACAGGGCATAGACACTGAAGCCAAGCTGTCTGACATAAGGACAGCACTCTCCAACCCCATTAGGCAGGACTGTAAGTGCTCTGTTTCAGTGGAGCAACACTTCTTCAGCTGTCTGGGTACTGAGGACTCTGAGACTGTTGTCTACATAGTAGAGCTCTCCTACACCGTAATCCCTGGAGTTGTGGATGTTCCCTCCCTCCTCACCTCCTGGGTTGACTCTGGTCCTGCCATCATAGTGAACTCCATTCAGCTTCAAGTGGACACCACATGTCCTGTGGTGATTGACTCCTTGGAGCCTCAAAGCTGCTCCATAACCCCAGCCGACCCGCCCGCGGACGTCACTGTCATTGCAGTAGTCACATGTGTCATTCTCCTGCTTGTGGTGGTGACCATCGTTGCTGCCGTAGTGGTGGCAGTGGCAGTGTTCCGCAGAAAGCAGTCAAAGTACAAGTATGTGCCAACACCACACCACCACTCCATACACACAACTGTCACTTGGCGGATTAGTGCTGTGTAGTGTACCTGGTGCACTGTGGTGGTATGCTCCTCAGTGCTGTTTGTGTTCACCTCTTGCTGTGCAGGCCCAATCGTCCCCTTCCCAACCCGGTGTACGAGTATGAGTACATGGGCAGTGGGTCTGGGGGCGTGGCCCTGACTAATATGATGCAGAACCCCGCCTATGTGACTGTAGGGGAAGCAGTCACAAGCTTCTCCTCCGGCCCAGAGGAAGACAAGGAGAAGGACCACATGTATGAGGTGTTGCCCTTTGAAGCCAACGAGGAGGAGGTCCAGGGAGACACCACACATGGTGGCCAGGGGGAGGCTGCAGATGATGTGTATGTGTATGCGAACCAGTGACTGGTGGAAATACAGTGTGCATGTGTGTGTGTGTGTGTGTACAGTGCATGTTAGTTTGATAGCATTTGATTTTATTTACGGCACAAAATAATTATGCCTATATATTCCTGGGATGTGACGTCATAAATTAGAACCCCACCCACTGGAAACGTGACGGATTCGCAAGTGATACGGTAAAGATGGCTGGTCTGCATGCGTACCTGCTTACTACAGGTGGGTATCATCGATAGCACGCAAACACCGCGTGACTGTATCACCGGTTGTTGAGTCGAAGAGTCTCCAGCTCGCTGTACTTGCAATTGTCTAGCGAGGCGATGTATGCATCTCTTTCTGATGTCATATACTAGCTAGCTACTGAGAAGAAAGCGACACTGAGAACGACTCCTCCATAGCAATAGCTTGCGAAGTAGCTATAGCGCATAGCAACATCGTACGTCTTCGAAAGCGTATTGCTGCATAGCTAGCTATATCCACAGCGAAGCACAGTGATGTACACTGTGATACAAAGACACAAGAGTTGATGGGGGTAATGTTGATAATAAAGCGAAATTAAAGGCAGTCATGAGTATGCCAGTCAAAACAGGCACACCTCCTGGAGAATGAGGTCCAGGGGGTGCTCCTCGAGGGTGACGGCTTTGGCAGGGGCATGGAAGGATGATCTCTAGCTATATAAATACAGTGTAGTAACCATAGGAGGACCGTAGGAGAAATGACGCAAACCATAAGTATATGCATACGTATGTATATGGAGGTCAGGTAGAACATATTAAACATGTATTCATGTAGTTAGTTATGCAACGCAGCTAGCTAATATCACTCTTATTACTTTAAACTGAACACTATATAGCTAGCTGGATGGTCTGTCACAGCAGTTTCACGTTTGGAGTGACGGTTTGTCAACCTTCATGCCAATTTTACACTTTGGCCTACCCTGCTGGCAGTGTCATGTGATTTGTTATATAGATAGCTGTAGTTAGTGCAGGGAGTGTTGTGTATGTGTAGTGTACATTGCTGCATCAATCCTACATTGCTGCACACCCTGTGGGTGGATGATGATGGCCACCGTAGCATTAGCTACCGTGAGGAAAAGATGTTCTTTAGCTATGTTGCCAAATTTGCTTTTACAACTCTGAATCAATACCATCACACCATGCGTGTATGCACAGGTTAAAGACCTCACGTTCTGCTATATACTCCTGACTGTGGAATGTTTGCCTTTGGTACCATAGGCTTAATATTATGGAACGTCTGACCACTGGTTATGAGTGCATGCATGGTGAGAAGGAGTGATACCTTGAGAATGTTTGAGCATCTTTTGAGCTTTCTTTGCTAGTCTTCCTAGGTCTGTGCCCCATGGATGCATTGCACACACGTATGCCTTCATTGAGTGCTTCCTTCTGCCACATTCTGCCTTCCTTCCACATTAGGAGGTGTGCTTGTATTGTCTTTATTGGGAGTAGTTGAAGGTGAGGCTTGTGGATGCACCCAATTACAGACTATGTGTTTATTGATACAACGTTATATAGAATCCTTGTCATTTCACTACTGAGCTACGTAAGCTGTAGGGTAAATGGTCACAATTGGTAAGATTGGTGGTGTTATTGTGGAACGTGCACTCTGGATTCTGAACATTGTGAAGGTGTCTTATGCAGTATTAGTAAGCTTGCCTGCTAGTGCTGGCAAGCTGGACTTTGATCACATTATTGTATCATACGTATATCACATGCACACACTCCGTAGCAGTGATTTGTTCACATGTCATATAAAATAGCCATATGCAGCTCTACTACGCCTGGGTGCATTGGGTACCACTTGCATGCATGGCCTTCTGTGCTTACGTATATCTACATGGTTTCTCAATGTACTGACAATTCCATTAGTACAGGTGTCTGTCTGGCAAGGCGTGATTTTAGGGTATAATGCTGTGTGTATGTGTGTATATTACGTATGTAGCTATGCATGTTCTTTCCATGTTATCTTCAGTTGTACTTCTCACTGATACACTAGCTGTTTCTTCCTTTTTGGTAGTTTAATCATATTTTGTCCACTAATACCCTTTGACAGGCCTCACGTTGACACCTGGTTTGATACCACCTTCTGGAGTGAGGTCAAGCAACACTGTATTTACCAACTCACAATTCCGCTCCAACCTCAACACTGGAGCTGCCTTCAACATCAGCTGCAGCTCCACTCACACAAGTGGTGACTTCACTGTGTCCTTCTACAAGGATGGGGTGGTGATCAGTGATGGAGACCTGGAGGACACAACACTGACAGAGACAGTACCTTCACCCACCCAGAAGAGTATCCTTTTAGAGTTCCTCAACTTCCAACCAGTCCATGACGGTGTCTACCACTGCTTTGCCAGTGCAAGTGACACAGAAGAAGAGCTGTCGAGTGACTTGTACCTCTACGGGTCAGGTGAGGACTGCATGTGTGCATGAAGTGGAAGGGGCCATGCATAGATAGTGCTGCATGTTGCAATTCACATGCTTTGAATACATGACTGTAAAAGACACGGTGCACTGACTGAGGGATATCTTGATGCTGCAGAGGTCAATGCTGCATGTCTCTGTTAGAGGTTAAGGGGAATATTGTAGCAGCATTTCCTATGAAGGGATGGTACGTATGTATATGTATACTTTATACGTATGTATGTATGTAAAACTGTTCTCAAATGTGTTCTTACGCGTTGGCTACGTTTATATGTCGTGGTATTCCACAGTAGAAAAGCAGTTGTGAGTACATACGTAGGTTCGTTTTCTTGCATTCTTCACTTGCTGTAACTAGCAAATGAAAGATTACCAAACCCCAGCTAACCTATAGCTAAAGCTATGCATGTTGCTTTATCCGAACTGTACGACCTTTGTGGTTGAAACGTTGCACCACTGCAATTCCGTTGTATCTGTGCTACTTGAGTGTGCATTATCACTTCTGATGGCCCCTCCCCCTCCCTGTGCAGAGTCTCCCCCTCCCCTTGCTGTCCGAGTGACCCCCAGGTATGTAGTGCTGGACACCAGTGCTGATCTGGTACTGGAGGCAAGGTTCAGAGGGAACTTCTACAGCCATGAGTGGGGGTACAATGAGAATGACCCAACCTTCTTAACTGGTGCCACTACTCTGTTCAACTCTGCCACAAGGACCAATGTGGGACAGACCTACACCATCCCTGCTGGGTCAGCCTCACTTAGAGTGGGGTACTATGGACCAAGAGTTGGTCCAACACTAACATCCACTCTTATACGACCAACTCCAGAGAACACAGTGATTGTTGGCTCCTTCAGTAAGTGCACCACAACTGACAGTGTAGCCCCTCAAGTGAAGACACTCTCAGGAACTCATCTCTAAACAGGAGATGGTTGTAGTCCTTACACATTACATAAACACCAGTCCTGGTCCAGTGGCATCCTCATTATGTTGGGTGTACTAGCTGTAGTTGGGTATATATGTAAGGTATAAGAGTACGTAGAATTGTGGCATGCACACACCATCACCAGACTGTGTATGGGTGTCTCTGCTATTAATTTGCTACAGTCACTCCCACTGCCTTCATCAATGGACTGACCACTGCTCAAGTGACGGCTGCTGCTGGTGAAGATGTCACCTTCACTTGCCTTGCCCATGGCTTTCCTGAGACAACCATCACCATCCAACTGTCTGGAGTGAATGCCTCGTACACCATTGGGAACCAGATCCTGATGACAGAGGCCACGCCCACCAGCTCCATGGAGGTGACCCGCACTGTCACTCTCCACAGTGTGACTGTGTTGGACTGTGGAGCAGTGGTGACGTGTGAGGGTAGCAACATGAACAGTGATGGGTCCACACACACAGACCAAGCAGCAGCTACTCTGCAAGTGCAAGGTGAGGTTCATGAATGGAATGTTAGAGAGTGTTGAGCGAATGTGTGTGTGTGTGCACGAGCAAGGTAAGACTGCAGGCTTAAGGTGCTACTGAACTAACCCTACATCTGACCCAACCAGTGGTACCTTCCTTTGCTCTGTGGTCTATTCCCTCCTCTCTGATATCCACTGCCCAGCCCCTCCCACTGTGGGCGTGACCCCTCCAGAGCCTGTTCTCAGTGTGGGGAACATGCTGACACTGACCTGCACTGGAGGTGACTGTGTGGGAACCACCACTTTCACCTTCTCCTGGTTCCTTGATGGCAGCCCAGTGGAGGCCAGTCTGGTGACAGCCATTGATGGCACCACATCACAGCTGAGTGTCACCAGTGTGACCAGTGCTGACTTCGGGACATACACATGTAACGTGACAAATGAGCATGGAACAGGGTCAGCTGTGGCCTACGTCAGGGAAATAGGTGAGGTCTATTGTAGTAGGGAGCTCTGCTAATGGAACCATGCCCCATCTGTGACACTCGGTGGGGAGGTCTGCACCGCACACTGAGTGTATTCTTGTATGGAGGGCAGTGGTCACAGCGAAAACCGCGTATAAATATGGCACGCAACTAGTCTCATACCTGACCCTGTCCGCCGGCCGCCATTTTATTCGTCTGGAAAAGACTGCACCCTAAACCGTTGCACGGTCCTAGCCTAACACGAACCAATTAGTTCCTTTGTGACATCATTTGTGGTCATATGAATATCGTTATTGTACTTGAAAATACCGGTGCTGAAAGAAAGCGTACGTAAACGCTTTTTACGCAAACCATCAACCCTCAGGAGGCAGATGCGAAAAGAGCAGTTCTTCCAACATGCTATCAAAGACACTTGTGTCGCGGCAAATAGAATGGCGCAACAGACAGGGTCAGGTACGAGACTAGTCAATACCATGATTACCGTGTCGTCCTGGGCATCTTTGATCGTTGTTGGAAGAACTGGTCTTTTGTGTTTGCCTCCTGAGGGGTGCTGCTTCGCACAAGAAGCATTTGCCTACGCGATTTGCCTCCAGCAGCTTTCTCATTTCAAATTATTTTATTATTATTATTATTCAACCAGGCTTTTGTCTCCTATGCAGGAGGTAGCCGCTAATACACATGACAACATAATATGACTGATGAATGGGTAACATTGTCAGCATAGTAATTACATACTATAAATGGGGTATAGTACTTCCATTTAGAAGTCCATACAGCCTATTTAAAATTATCATCCCATCTCTTCCTTGGGCGTCCTCTTGGTCTTTTCCCAACTACATCACCTTCATACACCTGCTTCACCAGTCTACTGCCATCCATTCTCTCTAGCTTCTCCTTCCACCTCATCTGCCTGTCCTTCATCATGTCCACCACCGCCACTTGTCCTAGGGACTGACGGATGTCCTCATTCCTCATCCTGTCTAGCCTTGAAACACCCTCTATTCTTCGCAAACACATCATTTCACAAGCTTGCAACCTACTTTCATGTCTCTTTTGCACTGTCCACGTTTCACAGCCATACAGAAGAGTAGGCACTACCATCGCATTAAAGACCCGCAGTTTCGTTTCCTTCTTTAACTCCCTCCGCTCTAATACTTCCTTCCTCATCGCTCCCACCACCCTCGTCGCGGCACCTATTCGTTGTTCAATATCCTCCTCACTCGACCCATCAGCACTGATACTTGACCCAAGATACTTTAAACTCTGCACCTCTTCAATCTTCTCACCGTCAATTGTCACACTGCATCCCTCTTCTACTCTGCTTACAACCATCACCTTAGTTTTCCCCAAATGCATCTTCATCTCCCACTTATCCATAGCTGCCTTCAACACTTCAAGGTTCCTCTGTATGTCCTCCTTCCTCTCCGTGACCATTACAATATCATCAGCAAAAAGTAACACCTGTACCTTTGTGTTAGATAACTGCACTCCCCCTACAAATTCATCCATTGCCTCCCTAATTATTCCATCTATGTATATGTTCAACAACCATGGTGACATCACACACCCTTGCCGAACACCTTGATAAATAGGGAACCATCTTGACAGTTTTCCATTGACCCGTACACATGCTTTACTCGCCCTGTAAAATGACTGAATAGCCCTCAGTAAGTGTCCACCTAGTTTATACCTCACCAACATTCTCCAGAGATTCTCCCTGCACACTTTATCGTAAGCTTTTTCCAAATCAACACACGCTATTATCATTTCTTATTTTTCTCTAGAATCTTCTCACTCAGCTGCCTGATGGTAAAAATCTGATCGACGCAGCTTCTTCCACTTTTGAAACCCCCTTGCACTTCCATCACCATACTCTCTGTTCTACTCCTTAGCCGACTATCCAGGATTTTAGCGTACACTTTACTTGGTATACTTAGCAAGCTAATCCCTCTATAATTGCTACATGCCACTTTGCTGCCTTTCTTATGCAGTGGTATAATGATAGCTCTTCTCCAATCTTCCACCACTTCACCCCTTTTCCACATCAACTGTATGACTGAGCGCAACCATCTAACCACTATACCCCCTCCTCCTTTCAACATTTCGGCATTAATTCCACATACTCCTGGTGCTTTCCTGTTCTTTAGCTTTCCTATGGCCTTAGCAACTTCCTCACAACTAATACCATCCTCTTCTTGCGATTCCCCTGCACCATCACCAACCCCATCATCTGTCACCTGGGTATCCCTTTGCAATAATCCAGCAAAATACTCTCGCCAACGTTCCAGAATACCATGTTCATCCCCAATCACTTGACCGTCAGCAGCACACACCTTGTCAAGCTCTTCTCTGTTTCTCCCAGATGTCCTAACTCGATTCCAGAACCTATGTTGATTTTTCTGGAAATCATTTTGTAGGGACTTTCCCAACTCCACCCATTCTTCATTTTGTGCTTGTCTTATTACTCTCCTTGCATTTTTCTTAGCTGTTTGATACACTTCTTTAGCTTCCACTGTCTTCTGCTGCAACCATTTCAAATTACAATAACAATATTTATGCAACCGCAATGACGTCACAAAGGGCCTACTTGGTCCGTGTTAGGCTAGGACCGTGCAACGGTTTTGGGTGCAGTCTTTTCCAGACCCTGGGAGGCGGCGAATAAAATGGCGGCCAGTGGACAGGGTTGGGTATGAGACTAGCACGCAACGGAACCTGTCACATTCACTAGATACTGGCAGAAACGGGATACTACATAATACGGTAACAGACGGAATCTGCATTCTAACCTGTGGTTTACGTTAAGCTCCAACTTGAAGAAGGTTGCAACTTAGTGCCGATTAGCCTATAGCCTAGACTATGAGTCAGACTATATAGCATACTACATCATATCTTCGTCGCCCGTGGATAGACTGAGATCACGGCAGCTACTGCTGTCTAATGAATGCCATCATCAGGGTAGCTAACCGATTGAAGTGTCGACGTTCCAGCTACAGTAAGGCCGAGAGTCGCAAACTACTACCACGATCGACTGTTGAGATCGACATAGGCGGCCATTATGTCGTCAGCCATCTTGAATTTTGTCCACTCTAGCGCTCCATAGATATACGGATTTTGTGTACTATTTGTTTACGTATTTCGGCGGGATATTTGCTGTGAGGATGAATCGACAGTGTGCACAGTTTGGGAGCTGATCATTTGCTGGAGCAGCCTTCTACGGCAGCGATTACCACACGTCATCATCACTAAATCCTGTCCAACAGTGGAATGAGTTCATGCATTGCGATGTAAGATGTAACACCACCTGGCAGCGCGATGATTTGATTGCACCTGAGCAGTAATGATTTGTGTGTGTGTTTGTGTGTGTGTGTGTGTGTGTGTGTGTGTGTGTGTGTGTGTGTGTGTGTGTGTGTGTGTGTGTGTGTGTGTGTGTGTGTGTGTGTGTGTGTGTGTGTGTGTGTGTGTGTGTGCTCTCTCTTTATTTCTGCCCTAAATGCATTGTCAGATGTGTCGTCTTTCAACAATGCACCTGTCAAGATGTGTTGTCTTTGAGCAGGGGGCCTTGTGTGTGTATGTGTGTGTGTCTTCTTCATTATTTCTGCCCTAAATGCATTGTCAAGATGTGTCGTGTTTTGGCAATGCACCTGTCAAGATGTGTCATCTTAGGGCAGGCAGCCTTGTGTGTGTATCCATGTGTGTGTGTTCTTCCTTTTTATTTCTGCCCTAAATGCATTGTCAAGATGTGTCGTGATTTGGCAATGCACCTGTCAAGATGTGTCATCTTTGGGCAGGGGGCCTTGTGTGTGTGTGTGTGCATGTGTGTGTTCTTTATTTTTATTTCTGCCCTAAATACATTGTCAAGATGTGTCGTCTTTCGGCAATGCACCTGTCAAGATGTGTTGTCTTTGGGCGGGGGGCCTTGTGTGTGTGTGTGTGTGTGTGTGTGTGTGTGTGTGTGTGTGTGTGTGTGTGTGTGTGTGTGTGCATGTGTGTGTTTTCTTTCTCTTTATTTCTGCCCTAAATGCATTGTCAAGATGTGTCGTGATTTGGCAATGCACCTGTCAAGATGTGTCATCTTTGGGCAGGGGGCCTTGTGTGTGTGTGCGTGTTCTTCCTTTTTATTTCTGCCCAAATGCATTGTCAAGATGTGTCGTCTTTCGGCAATGCACCTGTCAAGATGTGTCGTCTTTGGGCAGGGGGCCTTGTGTGTGTGTGTGTGTGTGTTTTCTTTCTCTTTATTTCTGTCCTAATTGCATTGTCAAGATGTGTCATGATTTGGCAATGCACCTGTCAAGATGTGTCGTCTTTGGGCAGGGGCTTTGTGTGTGTGTGTGTGTGTGTGTGTGTGTGTGTGTGTGTGCATGTGTGTGTTTTCTTTCTCTTTATTTCTGTCCTAATTGCATTGTCAAGATGTGTCGTGATTTGGCAATGCACCTGTCAAGATGTGTTGTCTTTGGGCGGGGGGCCTTGTGTGTGTGTGTGTGTGTGTGTGTGTGTGTGTGTGTGTGTGTGTGTGTGTGTGTGTGTGCATGTGTGTGTTTTCTTTCTCTTTATTTCTGCCCTAAATGCATTGTCAAGATGTGTTGTCTTTCGGCAATGCACCTGTCAAGATGTGTCGTCTTTGGGCGGGGAGCCTTGTGTGTGTGTGTTCTTCCTTTTTATTTCTGCCATAAATGCATTGTCAAGATGTGTCGTCTTTCGGCAATGCACCTGTCAAGATGTGTAGTCTTTGGGCGGGGGGCCGTGTGTGTGTGTGTGTGTATGTGTGTGTCTTCTTCATTATTTGTGCCCTAAATGCATTGTCAAGATGTGTCGTCTTTCGGCAATGCACCTGTCAAGATGTGTCGTCTTTGGGCAGGGAGCCTTGTGTGTGTGTGCATGTGTTCTTTCTCTTTTCTGCCCTAATTGCATTGTCAAGATGTGTCGTGTTTTGGCAATTCACCTGTCAAGATGTGTCGTCTTTGGGAAGGGAGCCTTGTGTGTGTGTGCATGTGTTCTTTCTCTTTTCTGCCCTAAATGCATTGTCAAGATTTGTCATCTTTCGGCAATGCACCTATCAAGATGTGTCGTCTTTGGGCGGGGAGCCTTGTGTGCGTGTGCATGTGTGTGTGTTCTTCTTTTTTATTTCTGCCCTAAATGCATTGTCAAGATGTGTCGTCTTTCAGCAATGCACCTGTCAAGATGTGTCGTCTTTGAGCAGGGGGCCTTGTGTGTGTATGTGTGTGTGTCTTCTTCATTATTTCTGCCCTAATTGCATTGTCAAGATGTGTCGTGTTTTGGCAATGTGCCTGTCAAGATTTGTCATCTTTCGGCAATGCACCTATCAAGATGTGTCGTCTTTGGGCGGGGAGCCTTGTGTGTGCATGTGTGTGTGTTCTTCCTTTTTATTTCTGCCCTAAATGCATTGTCAAGATGTGTCGTCTTTCGGCAATGCACCTGTCAAGATGTGTCGTCTTTGGGCAGGGGGCCTTTTGTGTGTGTGTGCGTGTGTGTGTTTTTTTCTTTATTTCTGCCCTAAATACATTGTCACGATGTGTCATCTTTCGGCAATGCACCTGTCAAGATGTGTCGTCTTTGGGCAGGGGTCCTTGTGTGTGTGTGTGCGTGCATGTGTGTGCTCTTTCTTTTTATTTCTCCCCTAAATGCATTGTCAAGATGTGTCGTCTTTCGGCTATGCACCTGTCAAGATGTGTCATCTTTGGGCAGGGGGCCTTGTGTGTGTGTGTGTGTGTGTGTGTGTGTGTGTGTGTGTTTGTGTGTTATACCAAGAAGGCAATATAGTACCTTCAAGGTCACTGGAGGATCCACAGCAATCATGACGCTTAGCACAGAAAATGGCTGGATAATGTGAGTTATCAACTGGTGGGTGGAGCTTTCTGCACACAGGACAGTTGTGCTAGTGTTGCAGCTCCCCATCAATGGTGAGTGCCAATCACGTCACAAGGTTTTGCTGAGAACATTGTTTGCAGATATTTGAATACTTATCACTATCCCAAACGTAGGAGCCGTATGCAGATATTTTGAGAGCAGGAGGAGGATTTTGAATGGTGCAAAGCCAGGTGCAAAGCCAGGTAGGCAGGACAGTGTCGAAGAACAAGAAGGCAATCTCAAAAGAATTGTAAGTAGTGCAATTATCCACGACTGTTGCTGAAGTCTTGACTGCTGTCTACGTGTCTTTTACGTAAATGCATGCTGCATCTGTCTATGCTGTGCATGTTCTCAATGCTGCCATAGAGGTTCATAGTATGCGTTTTCGATGTTGAGCAAACTGATTGTTAGCAGATACATAGCAGAATCAATGACAACTGATTGCAGGATGTTTTGGCCATGTAGGCCTTTATCAACTGCGTACAAAACTAAAGATACTGCAGTGTGAGACTCATTATATGGCGAACACTGACCAATGGTGTTGTGTGAAGTGTAGGAGCATAGATGACCAATAATGTATCGTGATTGTGCGTGGGTTTGTAATTGGCTAAAGTAGGTGACACATGTTAAACTGTAAAGGCATGTACTGTTTACCAAATAAACAGAAGGCTTAAGGCATAGTGGCAGTAAAAACAAAGTGGGGGTGGTGTTAGGGATGGGGATAATTTTTAGTCTATCTAAGTTTACTCACCTCCTCCCTGCTTCAGCAACAACCATCTGCCAGCTGTACGTGAGACCAGTTTCAGACTGCCTCACTTGGGTGGTGAGCTCCATGACATCTGGATTACTGGATGCAGTGTACACTAATGCACATCCCTAATTCAACCAATGTATGTACGTACTCTTGTTACGTATGTACTTTGTGAGTGCAAATGGCAACAACACAAGCATTGGGTCTGTCAGTGGCACAGAGGACATGACAACAGACAGTGGAAAGTACCAAATCACTAACTACACAAGCCGTGCTGACTACGGTAGGCTGCTTGTCAGAGCTGTCCAGTTTGAGGACAGGGGAACCTACATGTGCCTTGCTAAGAACAGACACGGCACAGACACAGCGTCTGCCACTCTGTCTGTGCAGGGTGAGTGAGTCCAGTCAGTGCTGTAGCAGGAGCATGTGCTAGCAGTGTGGTGTGTATGGAGGGCGTGGTCTGTGTGAGGTAGAGGGTGTGGTCAGTGATGGAATGCTGTTGGTTGCTTCCTGCAGTGCCTCCAATGTTCCTGTCAACCTCCCCACAAGTTGACGTCATTATCAATAGCACTGACCCTGTCATCCTGAACTGCTCCCTTCGAGGCTACCCACTCTCCACCCTCCGCTGGAGGAAGGATGGCAGTCCACTTGACCCGGACGGCTCCCACATCAACATCACCACCTTCAGAAGGCAGGACCCAACTGACCCCTACCCTTTCAGTAGTACCACGGACAGCAGCTTTGAGCCCATCCCTCTTGAGGGTCCGGAGTACTTTGAGGCTGTGAGTGAGCTGACACTAGCGCCCCCTCTTCTGAGAACAGACACGGCCAACTACACCTGTGAGGTAGAGGCTGATTTTGTTCAGAGCTTCACTGTGATATCAGACGACATCCCTGTCTTCATTCTGGGTGAGTCAGGTTGAACCTGCTCTGATGTAATGGCCACTATCACTATCCTCTCTTACGTATGTGTGTTCCTGCTAGTGCTACCATATCCACCACCATATCCAATACTAATCCCTATGTTCTTCCCATCTCTTCCTTGTGTGTGTTTCTGCCAGTGCTGCATGTGATTACCATCTCTTGTCTTCCATGAGAACCGTCTGCCACACTTTCCAGTGTTTCTTTATTGTACCTCCTCCCCTCCCCTTGTACACAGAGGTGCCTGATGCTCCATTTGATGTCACCATCACCGACAACTCTCAGAGGAGTCAGGTGCTGTCCTGGGCGGCTCCCTTTGATGGGAACCGCCCCATCACACAGTACGTCATCTACGTCAGCTCCAGTCGCCAGCCCAACCTGACACAGATCCATCCACCTCTGGGAGGAGGGAGGACCAGGCGTCAGACAACTGGAGACAGCACCGACCCTGTACCCAGTGTCACTAGTAATGGTGGTGACCCGACCACTGTCATTGTGTCAGACCTGATCGCATTTGTGGAGTACAGCTACACTGTGGAGGCCGTCAATGAGCTAGGGAGGAGTGACATGTCACAGCCTTCACCCTTCGTCAGGACAGAGGCAGCCGGTTAGTCAATCCTTTCATTTACACTGCTTGACATAATTATATTGTTTTTGCTACCTGCTTTGTGTGTGTCTGCTTCTTGCTCAGCTCCGGACTTCCCACCCCGAGGCTGTGTAGTTGTAGCAAAGTCACCTACTTCGTTTGGAGTGGTATGGTCGTCTCCTGATCCACCGAATGGTGACATTGCCAACTACACCATCATGTACAGACCAGTGGAGGCAGTGGCAGACTATGACCCCAGCACTTTGGAGGGCAGCTCGACACACTACACTGATGCAGATACTGAAATGTTCGAGGCGGTAGGCCTTCAGTCAGCCGTGCTGTACAGCATTCAACTGGCAGCCACCAACCAGGTTGGGACTAGTCCCTTCAGCCAGGACCTTGAGTGCACAGTCCTTACAGAGGATGACAGTGAGTGGGAACGTCTTAATTGATCACAGGTGTTTGTTCATATTATCTACTGAGATGTAGTGCTAGAGATCTTTGAGATTTTATCTGTCATTGATGCTCTTTTTCTTGCTATCTGCAGTGCCTGGTGTCCCTCAGAGTGTAAGTGTGACTTCCCCTAGCTCCACCTCCTTGCTGGTGACCTGGGACCACCCCCCAGCCCCCGACCGCAATGGTGTCATTACTGGCTATACTGTTCTCAGGCGGGCAGGCAGTGAGATGGACACGACAGAGCTTTTTAGCAATGACACTTCACAGCTGCTAGCAGGCCATGTACCATTCACCGAGTATACCATCACTGTGGCAGGGAACACCAGTGCTGGTCAAGGGGAGTTCTCTGTGCCTTACACAGTACGAACACTTAACGACAGTGAGTGGTGAAATGACATTGATGATACATACGTACCTTTGTACGTACGTACTGTATATGTAAGTTTGCTGTGGCAGCATGCAAGAACATTTGCTTGAGGTGTGCGGGTTATGTACCCATGAATGTATGTAGGCACATGCTGTGTGCGGAGGTCAAAGTAGCACTCCTCACAAGTAGTGCTCTAGTTCAGGTGACTGGAAGTGAATACTTCGTCTGCCCTTCCATTCCCTATTCTCTCTTGTCCCGATTGTATCATATCCATCCCCAACCTGTGTTGAATACTTTGTTCAATAACCTCTAATGGTTATTGTTCTATTCCCAGCCCTTGCTGTGTTCAGTCTGCTAATTCTCTCCAACTCCCTCCCCTTCCACCCTTTCTGCTCAGCTGCCTCCCCACCACTCTGCCCAACACTGACAGATGTCACCACCAACTCTCTCGATGTCTCCTGGTACCCTCCAAACATCCCAGGAGGTGACGTCACTGACTACGAGGTGAGGAGAGGAGAGGAGGGGATATGCAGTTCTGTACATTGTTCTATGCACACTGATCCTGCCTTTACGGTGAGTGACATGTCACACCCACTCTCTGTCAGCAGCATGACAGGTCCTTCTCCAACATGAAGGGCAACATAGTGTGTAAGTGTGTGTATGCGTGCTGCGTAGGCTGTAGGCTTTCAACAGACAAACAACTTATGTCCACCAAATGTCCTGCATGATCTTGTTATACACCTACAGATATCCCTGAGTGGGGCAAGACGTTACGAGCCCAGTTTCATTGACTCCCGCACTGAGAGGATGAGTGCTCTCTCCTGTGGTGCATGCAGCAGCCCACCTCCATCCTGTCCAGAGTCCTCTGCCCAGCCCAACGAGTGCATCAGGTGCACTGTACCAGGACTGTCTGCTGCCACCAACTACACTGTCACTGTCACAGCCCTGTCCAGTGCTGGCAATGGGGCAAGCAGTGACAAGGTAACCAAACAGATAGAGGCGCGTGGTGAGTTGGCCACACTACAGAGAGCACACAAGGTACATGTTCATACTGGGTAATGACTACTTGGTGCATTGTCCTTGCTCAGCGTCTACAGTGACCTTTCAACTTCACCTGCGACCTGTTTCTAGATGCACTGATTGGGTGGTGAGTGCATGCAGTGTGAACAGTTGTCATGCTGCAGCTGTCATTAATTGCCCTCCTATTGTGACTTGTCATGTACACAGGACAGTGACCCTGAGGCCAAGCTCTCTGACATATGGGCAGCCCTCTCTGACTCCATCAGACAGGACTGCAGCTGCTCCTTGTCTGTGCATCGGAGCCTCTTCAGCTGTCTCGGTACTGAGGACTCTGAGACTGTTGTCTACATAGCAGAGCTCTCCTACACCGTAATCCCTGGAGTTGTGGATGTTCCCTCCCTCCTCACCTCCTCGGTTGACTCTGGTCCTGCCATCACGGTGAACTTCAATCAGCTACAAGTGGACACCACATGTCCTGTGGTGATTGACTCCTTGAAGCCTGAAAGTTGCATTGTAGCCCCACCCGCCCCACCCACAGACACGCCTACTGACCCACCCACAGACGTCACTGTCATTGCAGTAGTCACATGTGTCATTCTCCTCCTTGTGGTGGTGACCATCGTTGCTGCCGTAGTGGTGGCAGTGACAGTGTTCCGCAGAAAGCAGTCAAAGTACAAGTATGTGCCAACACCACACCACCACTCCATACACACAACTGTCACTTGGCGGATTAGTGCTGTGTAGTGTACCTGGTGCACTGTGGTGGTACGCTCCTCAGTGCTGTGTTCACCTCTTGCTGTGCAGGCCCAAGCGTCCCCTCCCCAACCCGGTGTACGAGTATGAGTACATGGGCAGTGGGCCCGGGGGCGTGGCCCTGACTAATATGACAAAGAACCCTGCCTATGCGACTGCAGGGGAAGCGGTCACAGGCTTCTCCTCCTGCCCAGAGGAGGACAAGGAGAAGGACCACACGTATGAGGTGCTGCCCTTTGAAGCCAACGAGGAGATGGTTCAGGGAGACACCACACATGGTGGCCAGGGGGAGGCTGCAGATGAAGTGCATGTGTATGTGAACTAGCGACTGGTGGAAATGCAGCGTGCATGTTCGCACAATACGTGTTATTTCTCTAATCCTTTTTTTTGTGTGCAATTTTTGTTTTCACATTTATTTACAGAAGTTTACTATTTGCACTCTCACTCAGTGACTTAACTTTGTGTTGGAAGTCTTTTCCATGTGAAATGTAGGCTGTTACTTTATGTACCAATCACGGAATAGGACATATTAATGCCACACCCTACGTATCTCTAACTCTAACATACAACAAACTTGTACAACATAGACATGCACCAATAATATTACTGTATAGTAGTATATACTATGGTACTGTATAATACATGAAGTACAGTACATGCTGAAATGATGCCATAAATACTTTCATAGCAATTGCAATAATCCATGCATGTGCACCCTTGGCCACTGGATCAAACCTTGAACAGCTCTGCCTGGTAGCTACAGTAATGACGGTGGAGAAGAAGCTGCTGCTACTACACATACACATACACATATGTAGGTGTGAGTGTCATTGATCATGCACACCCACCACATGCAATTGTGTCACTGGAAGTGACATCTGTAGTCTTCAGCTCATTTTGTTTAGCAGACCAATCTGTGCATCTCTTTCTGACATTCGCTTGCCGTCATACTGAAAGAAAGTGACACTTGCAGAATGACTCAACAGATAGCTACTGAGATAGTGTGTAGTATGAAATTACACAGTCATGCCATCCATGTGGCTATATACAGTACATGCGTAGTATTGTATGCAGGCTTACCTTGAGAGCTGTGTTCAGTTGAACCTTTTTTAATCTACTTAATTAGCTAACCAGCAGTGTAGGAGAAGGAATCCAACAGATAAATGTTTGGAAGACACGATGTGAACGTGAAGGGAATGCCACAAGACATGGTGTGGCAACGACTTGTCATAAGCAGTGTATATGTGCAGGCTGTCCATTAGTGAGTTATACCACACCAATTTAGAAAGATCCACACCTTTGATTGTCAGTTATCAGATGAACAATGCACATTAGGTATGGCATATAACTAACCACTCCAACCACATTCTCACAGCATTTAATGACTGTTTAATGTCAATTAAAGGCGATTAGCAGGTGAGCGCCGGGTTGGAGGCGGTCCTGGGTTGCATCACTGGCCAGTTGCAGCGGGCTGCTCAGCTAACTGAAACACTGACTGGCAAGGAAGCAGCAACAGTCTGGTTTACCCATGTCCGCGCCCAGACCGAACGAGAATGTAAGCCAGGACCCTGGTCCGAGTGATGCGAATGAAGGACCGATCGGCGTGATCCGGTCAGTGATTACAGCGGCGGTGGAGGCAGCGATGAGAACGGCTGTCAGTGAGTTGGTGACCACGCTAGACGACAGGACCAGCCAGCGGCTGCGGAAAAGGGACCAGCTCTCCCCCAGGATGTCAGCGGCCCCACAGACAGCTGTGGCAGGTGCCACACAAGGGTCTGATAACTCCACAACCAGCGGTATGTTGCGCACTAACACGGGCAACGTAGGGCTTCCAGTCAGGGGGGCTAGTGCCTAGTATCATGCCACTGCCTGTATTTAGCTCACCAGGGGGGCAGCCAGCTCCCCTAGGGCTGGCACAGCACCACCAACTGCTCTAGTACCACAGGTGGTATGCTGTCCCCAAGTAGTGCAGTGGCATCTGTCATACCTGCTCCGCTATAGCTACTGTCATCTGAGGCCATTGGGGTTGGGGGAATTCCCCCCCCCAGTCCCACACAAGATTGCAGAAAAAATATGGAAGCTGGAGAACGTTGACTTAAATGAGCTGTTGCTGTCACGCTTGGGGGCACCAGAGTTGACCATGCTAGACCTGTTCACCCAGCGCGACAGGGCCAAAGAGGCCTAGAAAATCCAGACGTTCGAGCAGTGGGTGGCCTGCTTTAATATCCTAGTTAGCGTGATGGCTGCCCGGTACCCAGACCGGGTGAAGGATATGCTAGCATACTCCTCTCTGATTGCTAAGGCGCATGCAGATTATGAGGGCACACAGTGGCTGTCGTACGACAATCATTTTCGTCACACCGCGGCAGCCAAGCAGCTGAAAGACTGGTCGGAAGTGGACTCATCAATCTGGACACTGTGTTTCACTCAGGCCAAGCCCAGGAATCATCCAACAGACCAGGAACCCAAGACAACCCCCAAGCCATGCAATCACCTCAGTCCATGCGGTCAAAAGTGAATTGCGATCAGAGGAGTCACACCAGATATCACCCCTATGAGCGCCAGCCTATCTGTAAGAAGTGGAACACATCTGGCTGCCGGAGTCTAACATGCCAGTTTGAGCACATCTGCTTGGAGTGTCACTCACACACACACCGCCTCAGTGAGTGCACCATGTCCAAGGGAAGATGAGAGCAGATCCAGAGAGCAGAAGGCTTCCTTTCGTGCCCACTGAGGCAACACCAGTAGCTAAATTGCACAACACATTGATTCATGCGCCAGATTTACTGTATGGACAAATCAGCAGTAGTCCAGCTGACAATAAGGCGGGGTCAATCACCTGAGCCGAAGCAGTAACACCATAACAGAGGTACCAGTTGTATTAGTCGATAGCGAGGTATATGATTAAGTTATAGTTAAATACTCTGACCTTGTCAGGCATCATTATCAGTACACCAAGGACCTGTGCGAACTGGATGCATGCAGGCCTCGGGCCAGGCAGCACAGATTCCACCAGAGGCATGCACAATCGTCACACCTCTGTCACCCAGGAGCTGGGAGCAAGCACTGGCCAACCACCCGGACAGACAGTTTGCAAGGTATATAGTTAATGGCTTGCGGGATGGTTTCTTTATTGGCTTTCAGCATGACAAGGCCCCCTGTAGACCGGCAACCACAAACATGCAGTCAGCATTCATGCATCCAGAACCGGTGGTGGCGTTTTTACCGCA
>CATKZD010000072.1:0-7500 GCA_949841015.1 Aplysina aerophoba
CATACAGTGTGCATGTGTGTATACAGTCATACAGTGTGCATGTGTGTGTGTGTATACAGTGTGTGATACAGTACGTACATGCTATGCTACTTTATTGTACTGTATATCACCTTTTGCCAAATATTTGTAAACAGCACCCAAGTACTGCATCACCATTGCAACATGCAATCACCTGGTGCTGGGATAAGTCTTGAAAGTCCACCGAGTACATTAGCTTCAGATGAGCTGAAGTGGTGCTGGTGGTGTCAAAGGAGAAACAACTTCAGGGGAAGGAGGAGAAGATAGAGAAACTCATTTAACCCAAATACTTTCACCGATCTCTCCCCACACCCTACCACCTGACACACATGCACACACATGCACACGCACACATACTCGCACATGCATGCACACACACACACACACACACACACACACACATGCACACGCACACATGCTCGCACATGCATGCACGCACGCATGCACACACACACACACACACACACACACACACACACACACACACACACACACACACACACACACACACACACACACACACACACACACACACACACACACACACGCACGCACGCACACGCACACACCTGACCCTAGTGCTTGCGATGTGAAGCAAGCGCTGGTGATCATCAAAGTGGAACTCCACCACATCCGGACTAACAGCAATGTTGTCTGATGTAAAACAGTACACCTAAGCACAGGGAAATGAGTACAGCATGGTCCAAGTCAGCCATGTAGTCGGCCCAAGTGAGCCATGTAGTCCCCTTATAATGCATTCAAAGACTAGTGAGGAAGAATCCTGAGAATTAGTGCTGTATTTAAAAATTTCTTCAAAGTGGGTGGGCACGGTTAAAGTTTAAAGAAATACGGGGGAAGCCGGTTGATGAGAATGATATAAGAGCTGATAAACTTCCAAGGAGGTCGGAGAGTGAATATAGCAAGGTGGGAGAATACCCCCCGCATCACATTGTCCAAGTCAAGACAGGAGTATACCGTGCCTCTTGCCCATTCAAATGCACTCTACAGCATTAATCAGTGACAGTCGCTCCTTCAGTATAGCTGTACCCAGCGCTAACACAAGCTATCCCCTTACCAACTCATTCCCTGCCACACTTCGGAGAGAGTAGTGGCTGGCCTTCTTCGGGTGAGGGTTGTGGAGGTAGTGGAAGGGATGGCCGCCAAAGGAGACGGCGTTCTCAGGACTACTGACAACTCGTAGCAACACAGGAGGGAGTTCTGTGTGAAATGGTGACAATGTAGGTGACACATGACAGGTGAGCCATGACGGTGACATGGTAGGTGACACATGACAGGTGAGTCATGATGGGCATTACAGGTGACACGGGGGGTGTCACATTTGGGAGACAAGAGACAGTAAGTAAGCACAGACGTCAATACATGTCAGTTGAGTTGACACAGATAGTTGTGTGTTATGGCAGGTGATCCGTGTCACTCGCAGCCAACGAGGTCTAGGTATGTACCTTTAATGTCCATGGTAAGGGGAATCCCCAGTGGGAATTCCCCTACTGTCACATCCCCTTGCCTCTCCCCAATGATGGGAAGGGAGGTTGTGTTCTGCATAGGAGGAGAACAAAGTCAACCAATAGAATTTACATGCACACAAGGTGTGTGGTATATACATCTAACACCTCAATAGCATTTCGATATCGTGCGATACCCTACACGTTAAGCTTTAACACAAAGCACACAAGAAGTGATTTGATGGCATGGTTGATCATCCAAATCCATCACTCTGCCACAGCTCCACAACACTGGTGCCATACCATCTTAACCAGCTCCTTCAGACTGTAGAACCAGAATGACCTCCCACCGTGGACCACTATCAAAACGTTTCCATCAATTGAGGCATCAGTCACGTCACTGCCGAACACCTAGTGGAAGAGGGGTATACACCACACCGTGGAGAAGACACTCAACATAATAGTGCGCACATGCAGCTACACACACACACACACACACACACACACACACACACACACACACACACACACACACACACACACACACACACACACACACACACACACACACACACACACACACACACACACACACACACACACACACACACCTGCTTGTCAATCTTAAATGAAGCGTGTAACCGAAGTGGGTGAATGTCAAAGATCACAAAATGTGCCAGGTCCGTTGCAGCAGCCTCTCCACCTGCACGGCCCTGTATGGTCGTACGTACGTACATACGCGCACAACACATACAAGCAGGCATCACACTTCCCAAGTCAAGTTAAACACATATACATGTGATAAGTCGTACAAGAGTTACAACATTTGGCCGATAGTTTCTCACTGAGCTGGGGGGATCAACAGGCCACATCTGAAAAAATTACCTAATTCGAATGTTTAGCTTCAGCGAGAAGACAGTTGAAAGCTGTCAAAGTGGCTGGAATGAAAGTCTCAGTTAGTGAGAACTGAGAATAAGCAATCACTTCTGCTACGTATAAAAGATGCTGCCTATATACTGCATTAGACAATACGATGGAAATTGCTCTATATCAAACTGACTTAAAATTAATAAGCTTAATGAGTCACTGGGCCCAGCCCATTTTGAAGTGGGTAATGTAATAGATTCACAGTAACACTGATTGTACGTATATACGTACGTATGTACATACAGTACATGTGCTCTAATACGTAGCAGCCCGGGCTCTTATTACCAGTCTCCGGGGCTCCTGTCTCTGTGCATGGTGGGGATACTTAACCGACTTGACTTGAACCGAGTAAAGGTACTCCGCCCACGACAGGTACCTGCACAGGACAAGGCCAACGCAATTCACAGGACAACCACAATCGGACATCTCAACACTGCACCCAGCCAGAGGAGCTTTGGACCATGTCACTCCACCCAAAGAAATTCTAAAACAGCTTTATGTTAAAGTGTATTCTTTCTCCATACATTGTTCTTTTTCTAGAGGAGTTGTAGTGATCAGGAGACAGCCATCTTGTTATGTGACATCGTGTGACATACGTAATACAATAATCACGATTGTACACAAATCTCCCGTTATAAGCTCTTTCTATAGCAATTTACAGTGTCTCTTTGTGTGTGTGTGTGTGTGTGTGTGTGTGTGTGTGTGTGTGTGTGTGTGTGTGTGTGTGTGTGTGTGTGTGTGTGTGTGTGTGTGTGTGTGTGTGTGTGTGTGTGAGAGAGAGAGAGAGAGAGAGAGTGCACATCTGATATACTTCCAGGCATTACCTGAATTTGATGAATCGCGAGAGAAAGATGCTTCTTAGAAGTTCACCAGTGTCAGCGTCAAAGGCCTTCAACCAGCCGTCCTCTGTCAAGGCCAGTGCTACCGTGCTCTGCTCCTCTCGTGTCGGATGGGGGTGTCTCTGTGGGGGTGGGGTGGGTTACTATGGTGATGATCTGTACCACTCTAACACTCCTACTCACAACTCACAACATGAAAGTATTGCACAATTCCTGGCACCACTTGCACAATACCCACTGCACTTACTCGCCTGACCACAGAGTTGGACGGTAGAGTCTCGTGTACTACGTGCATACGTGCTATTAGAATTCACGTGAGTCTCCAAGTAGCAATATCATGCGAGGGAATGCAGTGTGCAAAGTGCAATCTGGACTAGAAACAGTGGAACGGCTGCAAGTTGTCAACCCACCCACCCACCCATCTGGTGGGGCAGTGGCTCACCAAGTGAACAAAGTACTGCATTACGGTGATAATCTTGCATTGCTTGGCTACTTGGGGGTGTTGATAGAGCAGCTGGGGCTCCTGGTTCAGCCCGTCCCTGATGGTAAAACAGAGAGGAGACCTCCCTTACAACGAACAGTGCACGTGAACACATTTCTGGAAGCAAGTTCAGATTTACTGGTAGCTATTAGCTGAAGAAATTGGAATTGGGACCAACAATGTAATCCAAATGAGTCACTTGTGGAATGAAGTGAGACAGTATTATGTGACTAACATGTCATGTGACAATCATGTGACCTACAGCAGGTAGCTCTTCTCGTGGTTGTTGATGTAGAGCCGTCTAATGTGAGGAGGACGAACCACAAATCACTCGAGCGGTTGAAACACCGAAGAACATGCTACTTGTGCCATCACCTTCCTCACCTGTCCAGCCCAAAGCAAAATGGCTGTCGAGATAATGCATCCCACACCACCTTATACTCGGTGAAAGGCTACGCAAGAGAAGGCCAGGGCAGTCTCAGACAGAAGGCCACTATATCTATATACAATGCTATGCAATGTTATATGTATATACAATGCCTAGCTAGTATGTGCAAATGAGAGAACATGTTGCATGACGGACAGTGGACTTCCTGAAACGTCCTACAGCAATGATATCATAGAGGTTCATTGCTGTGTGGTCGTGATGAAAGGGTAAGTTAGTGAGCTTACAACACAGCATCAACTTCAATGAGGTACAGGACGTTTCGATCCTTCTAATAGCTGAAGAAGATCTACGGATCGAAACGTCCTGTACCTTATTGAACTTGATGCTGTGTTATAAGCTCACTAACTTACCCTTTCGTCCTACAGTAACAAGCAACAGAACGTGCAATAGGTGCAGTGCTCTTTTCTCAGTGTCTTCCCACAAGCTCTAATGCATATTGCTGCGCATCTTCACATTATATGCGTACCACCATAAGCTAGCTAGCTAGCTGTACGGATGACAGATCTATACGCCTAACATGCTCCTACCGACAAGACTCTGTTTCTCATCGTCAAACAGGCCAGCCTGTCCCTGAAGTACCAAAAAGACTCCGTTTGTCTTCTAAAAATAAGCTCCATGCAGTGCCATTCCTTAGCACTGGGGAAAAAGACCGTATCTGGGCGAAAATGGACATTTCTCCTACGCGCCTCAGAAGTACCCGCCATTTTCTAATAATCAATGAATCAAATTATAAGTACACCCAATTTGCTACAGACAGATAAATTTGTTCGTACATTCTAAATGCAAGTACACAGCTAGTTTCAATGACTGTCACATACAACACGCGCGCAAATCAAGCAATTGCTACAACACAAAGTCTCGCGCTGCCACACGCAGCACAACCTGGAATGAAATCTAATCGCAAATCAAAACCATATCAAGTCCGGGGGTCAAACTGGAATGAATCTTCGGTTACTCAAAGGGACTGCTTTCAGGGAACTTTCCCTTCTTGTCCCTGCCTTCACCCAGTGAGGGGGAAGACTCAGGTGTTTTCAGGGCTGTCATCCATGGCACAGCTGCTCTATTCTCTTGGACAGGGCCCCAGATACTTGAGGTGCCAAAGATATTGTAGGACTGAGGGTCTTCCATCACAGGAGCTGTTCCAGGCTCCCACAAACCTTGCATAGACGGACCTTGCATAGACGGCTGAGCAGATGAACGGAGGGTGAAGGAGGGAAGTGAGGAACAGTTGCAGCAGAGAACACAGACAGACAGGGCACAAAACAATGTGAGTGAGTGAGTAACTTCTACTAACATGGCTAGCGCTAGCGATCTGGGAAACCACACCTACGTAACCAGTAAACCAGGATCTTCATCAGTGGAATTGACACTTACATTGATGAAGATCCTGGACTAGATTGGATCAAAATATCTTGAATCCCAACCTAAAGGGACACTCCACCCCAAACAAGAACGTGGCTCAATTTGCAGAACTGTGCATGCTGACTTCAGTAGTGCCATCAGATATTGACCGTGACCTTTAGTTTATGAGATATAAGCGGTTAAATTTGATTAAAATACGTTGCAATTAGTTGTGTTGAAACGGGTGTGTTGTGACATCATAGAGTGAAGAAGAACCACGAGAACCATGAGAGAAGTAATTAATTTTAACTGACGAAGACCTTCGCGGTCGAAACGTCTACATTTTAATCTGTTTTTCACTGCTACGTGATTGCTCAACAATTTGCCCAGTCCTGTGAGAGAAGTATACGAATTTGCAGCCGATTTGAGGACAATGACGACTACTGCTGCGCCTATCAATAGCATGTAGGCCCCGTCATTGAGTACCAGTTCAGAGTTCGGTGAATAGGCACAACCACCAGCAAAATGAAATATAATACAGCCATACATTGCATCCACAGTTAAAGTTGAAAGAGATCAGGACAGCACTTCTGAGATGGCTTCACGAGAGGAGGACTGCGATGTTAAGAACGTCTCACGACTAGAGAGCTCGCATGTTGCTCTGCTCGCTTCAGACTTCGCTTCTGGGTTGCAAGCCAAGGCTTACAACAGTGACTGGGAAATTGGCTGACGCGGTGCGTTTAACATCAATCTTTTATGATTTTTGATTGCACGTGCAGAGCTGTTCAGCGAGCTCTGTCACAAAGCCTTTGGGGGAAAGTCAGTCGAATGTAAGGAATACTGAAGGGGGGATACGGCATAGATAAAGATAACAGCATCTTCTCAAGTGAAACACAAAAGAGGATAAAGAGACCATGTACCCCTTTGAATGAGAAGGCCTTTATCAGTTCAACTGAGATCACTTTGTGACTAACAAAAACCTTCACAGTTGTAAACACCTTACAGTCCACTTTGTGTGGATGTTGCACTGTTGGCTATGCATTTCACTCAAGAACGCGAACACCATTTGCTGGATGTGTTACGCATGTGAGCATGTTGCTGCAAGCTGCATACCACGAGCTCAAGTAACAGCAGTCGTAGCAAGTCACTACAAGTGAAACACACCTAACCTTGTGCTGTAGCTAGGGTAGGAAGGAATAACGTGTTTGGTTTTGGCTAGTTATCCCCGTGAGGTACAATTTTCACTAGTTAACTAAGAGAATTCCCTACCAAAATTTGTATATTACGGACTGACGGTTAACCACACTAAGACCGCTACAGGAGCACAATTATACACCACAAAAGAGTGAGTATCGGCAGTACAGAACAACACATGGCTAACACACACCTTGTCATCTTGCCATCCCATCTCACGCCTACCAACACTGCCAGCATCCACCTTGGAAGAGGCAGCTCCTGGTGCTAAGTTAATCAGTGGGTGGGCAGCGGCAGTGGGCGTGGTCAGCTTGCTGGAAATGGGCAGGTACTCTCCGCCAAGATCAGTAGTGTGGTGGTGGTGTGCCTGGGGGGCTGCGGGAAGCTGCTTCTCCATGGATGGCGTCTTGTACAGCATGTGGGGTGTGGTAAGAGAGTTCAGAAGGCCAAATGGACTAGAAGTTGTGTTCTGCCGAGTCGTCTGGCTGACGGAGTGGTAATCGGGCTGGGCTGGGTATCGCATTCCTTGCTGCTGGGCCCTCATTTGGTTGTAAGCGTACTGGAGGGATGCCTGACTGCTCCTCTGCTGTTGTTGCTGCTGTAACTTATCCTGCAGTGAGGCATAACCCTCTGCCCTCGCCTGCAGAGATGCCCATGCTATCATCTGAGGTGTGATGTTCTGGGGAAGCTCTAAGTGGGAGGGGCGCTTACGGGAGGCAGCCACACCGGCTGCATACATGTGAGGTGTGATACTGCCAGTGGCAGATTGTGAGGGAAGAGCGTAGCCCC
>CATKZD010000072.1:12500-19039 GCA_949841015.1 Aplysina aerophoba
ACAAGTCGGTCCTGTCACTGTGTCTCACACTAACTGTGACACCACACTGTCACATGACACTCACCTCACACTAACTGTGACACCACACTGTCACATGACACTCACCTCACACTAACTGTGACACCACACTGTCAAATGACACTCACCTCACAATCAGTAGAGATCTGTACATCTTGTCAGATTTGGGAGAGAAAGTAACTTGAACTTTATGCGTTGAATGCGGTGCTAGCAGATGGGTCACTGTGAACTCGCTCCCGAGAGAAGACAGAATGGTTGATGACTGCAGAGGGGAGGAGAGGAGACAGGAGGTTGAGGATTATAGAATGAGAAGGAAATAGAAGGATAGTAGTAAGAGGAGACAGAATGATGGAAGGGAAGAAGGTACGTAGAAGGAACATGGAAAAGGAAGGAAGGAGATAAGAGGCAGAAGGATGATGGATTAGGAAGGAAGAAGGTAAGAGGCAGAAGGATGATGGAAAAGTACTGAAGGAGGTAAGAAGCAGAAAGATGATGGAAAAGTAAGGAGATTGAAAGATGCTGCAAAGGACAAGGACCAGTACAGTGATGGTTGAGAGTACACCCTGTACACACAGAGGTGCACTGCAGGTGGCACTACTGATGGGAGAATCAACTTCTCAATGCTTGCTCGCTTAACCAGGCAGAGTGCATGCGGTGGAAGGGACTTCCTCCTCCTGAACTCACTTCATTCTCAACGGGTGCTTCTGGGAGAGAGAAAGTTGTGAGCTTGTCAAATTTAAGGGACTCCCCAGTTAGGTCCAACCTGTAGTCATACAGACAGACAGACACACAGATATACACATACAGGACAGACTGGATTGTCTTTCACACATTCAGTTCCCCACATTGCCCAGTTGCATCCTCATAGATAGTAGTATATAGGAAGGCCATAGGCACCCCACTGCATTGCAACCTAACCCCGAATGACGGCTGATGGACCTGTTGAGCTGGCTACATGCATGGCATACTGTGTGTGTGCTACATACGTATGTACGTATGTACCATGGCCAGGGCCAGGGGGATAGGGGGACTGCTACGGAATGGGGAGCCAGTTATGGCAAACATCACACCGCAGAGCAATGCAATTACTGAACAATGCTTAAGACACTTCAACCACAAAAGGCCTTTGTCAGGTAAAAGTGTTTCAAAAGACCATAGCAGCTAACAGACGCTTTGTCCACAGCTGGACTTCTCTGCTGAGTGGCACACTCAGAAATCAATCATCTGCTGGACTGAGCCAATGAGTGTCAGCCACACTCTAACTGCTATTGGCAGCTGTTGTCACACAAACAAACCCAATATTAAACAGTTGTATGTTCTACTGCACTGGACAACAAACAGCACATCAGCTAAGCCTTCTCTCTTGATTCACAAAACACAGTACAGTGGAACCTTTCTATAAAGGACACTGAATAAAGGACACCTCTCTAATGAGGACACTGTCTGCAGTCCCAACCACATAGAGCTGTGTACAAATCTACCTTTGAATTAGGGACCTCTCTATACAGGACAGCCAGCTGGGTCCCAATGGTGTCCTCCATTGAGAGGTTCCACTGTATTAGCCATCACTTTTCATTAGTGAGTACCACTCTTTATGTTGGTCAGTCTTTTATGGAGATATCCCCCTTACAAAGTGGTTCATCCTCTCATCAACGGTCTACACAGCTCAGCCCTATAGGTTGTTAGAATCACTGGGCGCTCACCTGTCTTGAAGGAGGGAGATGACGCTGTCTGCATGTGGGTAATAGTTCAGGGATACGACTTGTACAACCACTGGGACATCACTCGGATTGGCCAGGGGGAGGAGTTCCGTCTAAAGGGGGCGGGGCAATGAGGTGGGCCTTATAATGTAATGATATAGGTTGAGAGCTAAAACGTAAAACACAGTTTGGAGGCAGGGGATCACAGACAGCATTACGTACCACTGTCTCCATCACTAAGGTGGGTGCAAACTGAAGGCGTGTTGCCCCTGCAATGGATGGCCAGCTGTACTCTACCTCCACTGGGATGTGGTGACTGGTGGAAACGTTTGTCTCCACCACCAGTGTTCCCTTCCAACTGCAATGTACGTACAACACAACACAACACAACACAATATAACACAACACAACACAACACAACACAATATAACACAACACATTACAACACAACACAATATAACACAACACATTACAACACAACACAATATAACACAACACATTACAACACAACACAATATAACACAACACATTACAACACAACACATTACAACACAACACAACACAGGACAGCACAACACAGCACAGCACAACACGCTCCAGACAAATTCCACTGCTGCCACCATTTTGTTGTATGGCTTCATGTTACGGTAAGATTATATATGTATATATATATATAATACGTGAAGCTACGGTTGTATTGTTACACTGAAATTTATATGGAAAGTACAGGCGAAGTATTGCGGGAGAAACATTTATATAGGCGGCCATTTTCTTAGCTTTCGTGAAGGGGAGACGGCACGGAAAAGACTTCGAAAGTCGCCCAGGTCGCCGTTGGTTGTGTTCTTGCCTACGGAATTGTGTTCTACGGCATAAAAGCTCAATGTTACGCGAATTACTGCCTTCGGCGAAGGACAAGAGCGACGCTGAACTCGGTAAGCGCACAATATTGTTGTCATCGTCTTCGCTGTGACTTGTAGACTAGTGGTCTTCATCACGCTGCCAAGGATGATTGACAGGAGCAACGACAAGCTTTGCGAAGACCGTGAATCGTCTATGCTAAGGTTATCCGACTGTCTCTAGCGAAGGAATACGTGGCACACACTGGAATCGTCTTCAGCACTGGCGCGCTGCGTTGCACTAGAACGAATGGCCTTCTGACAGGACAAAACATGGTACTGCGCATTTATGCTTCTGTGATTCGTGTGTTTTCTCGTGTGTGTTTGCACTTTCTGTTGGTGAAGCTATTAAACTTTGTTAACGTTCAAACAAACATGTTTTAATTGTGCACAGTATGCTAATTCTGTGCAAACCTGCATATGTGAATGCTGGTACTGTGTGCTTGTATGCATGTTTGATTGCATGCACTAATAAACTGACATAAAATGGTCCTGGTGCACAACTACCCTAACCAGCAATTGAGAGCTAGAGCAAGTAGTTCGAGTTGGGGCGGCAGCCCCACGAGTTTTTTAACTCGAAATACTTGTTATAATGCTGCTCCTGCCCCCCTCCCCCCCACACACAACCCCCACGCACACACAACCCCATCATGCTTACTCCACACACACACACACCTTCGCTCCTTGCTATCCATCAGTTTCTTCCACTTCTCTCGCAAAGCCTGGTAGTTGCGCCGATCTGAAGAACTGACATTGGTGTTGCCGACAATCTGGTAGAGCTGACTCATCCACTCTTTCTCCCCAACAGCTTCTCTCTGCACCCCAAGGTAGTGGAGGTGGGGCTTGCTGGAGCTGGCTGCTGCATTGAAGAGGACACTACCAATCTGTGCAAGGGGGGGGAGGGGGAGGGAGAGGGAGAGGAGGGGGAGGGGAGGGAGAGGAGGGGAGGGGGAGAAAGAGGAGGGAGAGGGGGAGGAGGAGAGAAGAGGGGGAGGAGGAGAGAAGAGGGGGAGGAGGAGAGAAGAGGGGGAGAGGAGGGAGAAAGGGGAGGCGAAGGAGAAGGAGATGGAGAAGGACAGAGGAGAAGTATAAGGGGTGGATGAGAGGGAATGCCTTCAATGTTTATACGTACATACAATATTTGATTTAAGATGTTATAATCACTACAACAGTCTGTGTGTGTGCTACATACGTACGTACGTATGTGCCAGTCAAACACACCTCTGCAGTTCTTCCTGGCCGGAGCACAGGAGGGAGCTCTCTCTCAGAGCGGAAGTGGTGCGACAGCTGTGGACTGCTTGCGTCAGGCTTCACCGCAGTGATGGCCACCGGCTGCTTGAAGTGGCTGCTGGCAGAGAGGGTAACGTTGAACAGCTTGTACTATGGGAGGGAGGGGAGGGGGAGTTCAGTGGAAACTGGTGAGAGTGGGACTGATACAGGTGGCTGCAATGGTGGTGTGTGATCACTGCTCACTGGGAAAGCACTGAAGAAGATCTTGGCCGGTTGTATATCCAGGCTCCCTAGGACTACCTTGTAGTGAATGGGGACGTGGAGCTCCTGTGTAGAGAAGACCAATGGTGACATTACTCACACAATGCTCTCTGCACACACACACACACACACACACACACACACACACACACACACACACACACACACACACACACACACACACACACACACACACACACACACACACACACACACACACACACACACACACACACACACACACACACACACACACACACACACACACACACACACACACACACACACACACACACACACACACACACACACACACACACACACACACACACACACACACACACACACACACACACACACACACACACACACACACACACACACACACACACACACACACACACACACACACACACACACACACACACACACACACACACACACACACACACACACACACACACACACACACACACACACACACACACACACACACACACACACACACACACACACACACACACACACACACACACACACACACACACACACACACACACACACACACACACACACCTCCTCCTCCTCCTCCGGTCACCTTGCCCATAAAGGGCGTAGGGCAGGACCCAGGCAGTAGCCTGGGTCCTGTTTCGTAGGCCAAAAAACTGTCAGAAGGGTGGGCTGGCCAGGCCCACGCCTGAAAACCCTGGGGTGAGCGGCAGCTGGGCGCCATGGCCGTAAAACAGGCCGTCGAGGCGCGCCTGGTCGACCAGCCACCGTAGCCACTAGAGACTGTAAGGGTGGGCCGGTCCGACTGCCAGCTCGAGAGTCCCCAGGGGGTGTGGTGGTAGGGTGGTGCGGGCGAGCGGAGGTCCAACGAGGCAAAAGAATTGCTGGTCTTGATGGTATTGGGGTCGGACCCACGACAAAAGCGGCACCTGTCGCCGATGGGGAGCTGTATCGCTGGCTCTGCGTGCGCCTCGTACGCGTACAGCTCCCTCCAACTGCAGAAAATGCGCAACTTTCGCGTGAATCTCCCCGAAATTGCTGTCTTCTCCAGCGACCTCGTGGCCTCTGCGTCGCCATCTTGATGACGTCACACACACACACACACACACACACACACACACACACACACACACACACACACACACACACACACACACACACACACACACACACACACACACACACACACACACACACACACACACACACACACACACACACACACACACACACACACACACACACACACACACACACACACACACACACACACACACTGCAGCCTGTACTGGACCACCCCACTTACCTTTGCATATGATGTCCTCATGAACACTTCTCCAATGAAAGTCCCCTCTCGTGTCACATTGGAAACCACCACCTCAAACACCCCCTCCATGTGGCTCTCAATACGAATCTACAAATGTGGATGCATACATACATACGTACATACGCACGCACGCACGCACGCACGCACGCACGCACGCACGCACGCACGCACGCACGCACGCACGCACGCACGCACGCACACACACACACACACACACACACACAAATTTATCACACATTTAAGTACCCATTCAGTCAAATTCTCTAGCAAATAATAAATAAGTGATTTTATCTACGTATTTTAAGCATATACAGAACTTGTCTACTACAGCGGACTGCATATCTGTTACTGTATGTAAATACCAATATCAATAGAAAACTACATACCCTCATGATTGGTAGGTATACGCAGGTTGATTTATGGATTGATTCTTTTCTACCACTGAAATGTATTGCTATATTAATTTGATGATCATGTTTTATGAATCATACAATTAATTCCATCACTATTCACACAATTAATAATTTAATTTAGGCTCACATTGGAAGGACTACTTGGTGTTGTTGATCTGTTGCTCCTCAGAGATGTGTAATCAGATTCATTGCACGGTTTGGTTTTAACTGGTCGTGGGTTGTCCTTGCAGGTCACAACGGGTCTGACACCAACAAAGGACACTTGAGCATCAGTGAGTCCTTTGGACAAGGAGTGCTCTACAATGACAACCTGCGGAGGGGAGGGGAGGGGTGGAGAGGGAAGGGGAAGGGAAGGACCGGGAAGGGAGGGGAGGGGAGGGGTGGAGAGGGGAGGGGAAGAGAAGGACATTAGGGTGGGTTTGCATGTTACACCCATGTGTGTGTCTGGATGCCGAGGAGGTGTACCTTCACTGGATTATTGTTGATGATACGGAATGTTCTGGTTACAGAATCGGACTCCCCAACCAGCCCAAACTCCAGTGAATCAGCAAATTCATCTGGGCCGTCCAGTTTGTACTACACAAAGAGGGGAGGGGAGTAGCGGGGTGAGGGAGGGCGGTGGAGGGGAAGAAGCAACCAGCAGTTGAGTGAGCTACATACGTACAAACATACGTACGTACGTACA
>CATKZD010000073.1:0-19035 GCA_949841015.1 Aplysina aerophoba
AAGGACCGTCTGCGCAGGCGTGACATGTCAAAACAGGAAGTTTCACGGCCGACTTAGCCGTTAATAATATCCGGAGGGAAATATGTAGGCGGATCATGCGCTTAGTGCGTTACCTATATATATATATATACGTAGGCCCTTCTTGTTAGCCGAGGTAGGCGAACCAAACGGGGGGATTACGCCGAAGGCGACTTTGTTAGTGCGCTACTGGTGGGAATTTCCACGTCGATGAGTAATCCAGAAGTTCAGCGCGCTACTTTTTCTGGCAAAATCAGATGCCCAGCAGGTCAAGTCACCTGATGTCCACATGCGGGCATGTGACAAGTCAGCCAAGAACATAGTTGAGTAGTACGCGGAGTTTATGTCTTTGCCCTGTGGGATATTTAAAAGCTGAGCAATAGCCAGTACCATGGATGGATAGCTGATACATTGTAGTTTAGGTGTTTAATAATGAGATTTTGAAGTACAGCTCCTATCTCGACATGTCACAGCAAGAATGACAGCGGAAAAGTAAGCGTATCTTTCCATTTTAGCATTTACGTACAATCCCATCGTCGAACACTTTTGTGTGACATTGTACGAGCAATGTAGCCATAATTCAACTGCAGGAAGTACATGGATACAAAAAGGAATGTCAACGGTTTTCGTTTCTCCAAATAGTTCTTCTCTACCTTATTCCTGCAGCGAGAAAATTCTAAACAAGGACATAGAAAAACAGCGCGTGATATGTCGTCGCACTTCCTGTTTTGACATGTCACACCTGCGTGGTCACCGCTACTTGCACATGCATGTGCTTTTCCCTGAAATAGTGTTATGAATTTGTCTGGTTAGTCTATCTCCCAACAAGCAGAAACCTGTCGACCATGCTTGCGAGACTAAAGCAGGGCTAGACCACTGGGCAGCACTGTAAACACACAAGCTGAAGTTTGGGACACTTAATCAAACCATAGAAGAACACTTCCAATCAGTACAAAACGATCATAATATATGTATACAAATGGCAAGGCTTAAGTCACAAGGGACAAGGCGGAAAAGGTCAGCGAGGACAAGGGAACATTGTACATATATCATGTTCTACTGACAGTAGTTGACTTTGCTACAATAGTAACGTATTCACATGTAATCAAGGACATTGATAATGGACACAATTGTGCAATAGGGCTTCCAGGGAGTCACCGACTGCTTTGCAGAATATCATTGGCAGAGTCGGTCACCTAGCACTACAGCAGGACTGCACTAATGAGCTATTTTTTGCAAGTTCCCGTAAACGACCAACAAGGTACTGTCTATAGAGGAGAAGCTACAGACATTGGGTGTATAGGCAAAATAGATCTGAAAGCTTGTAGAGAAGCAAATTGCTGGTGGGAAGTGGACAAAATACACACAGAATGCTTTTGAATCTCCCACATTGTCACTGTTTATCCTACAGCTAAGCGGCAATATCACGCGCACAAAGGGCTGATGGGAGACAAAGGAGCTTGACCAGCTCCATGGCTTGTGTGGCTCTTGGTCTTATTTTTTCGTCCCCTCTCCTCCTGAGCTGAGATGTCCTGCAGCCTTACAAGCTTACAGTATCAGCTCGCAAACACCGTTCTTCACATAAACTACAAGATAGAAGCAGTTACACTATCCACCTCAGACTTGTGGGTTCATGCAACATGCTAGTTGCCTGCTAAGCTCACTGCCATTACACTGCACAAGTGCCAGTCTCATGCGTGCAAGTCTTACGCGGTCACAGTCGGCGGCACACCCATGACTAACATATACGGGACAATGGAAAACAAATTTGCAAGCCTTCTTCCATGACTTGCGTGGCTGAAACTCTGTGTTAGAGCATAGGTGACGGGTTTGTGCACAGTTGCTAGTCCTTTTTCTCCTGAGCTTTGATGTCCTGCTGCTTTTCATCACACACATGCATGGGAAGAATTGTTTCATGTTAAGGCAGCCAGACAATGTAAAGGTTACTACACCTTCAAAGGAACCATATAACCCTGAATTATTAAAGATGCTCTGTCTAAATTTGGTGGTGCCTTACGTAGCTGGAATATATGTGCCATCAATAGGGATGGACACTTTTGCTCATGGATGCGTAGAAGAACATGTTTTGACCACAAGGTAACCATTGAATTCCTCAATGAAGTCAGTGACCATGATCTCCCTGCCCTGATCTCCTTGGGGTCTAGTGGCCCGAAACCTTTCTCAAGCCACACATAGACCCTTTCTTCATTTGAGTGGAATACTGTCTCATCATCAAAGAGTAAGGCTAGATGCTTGTCAGCACTGGAGGTGCCCAATCAGTATGAATGATTTCCATCTGAGCAGGTTGGGGGTGGCTTGTAGGTTGTTTCTAGTGTACCCAGAGCTTCCATGAATTTGACGCAGTCACTTTGACATTAGAATGCTCATGGTAATCAATGAACCCTTTAGATATCTGGAAATATTGGAAGCCAGCATTCTTCATAAACTCCAAGCTGTCACTGATCCAATTATACTCAGTGGTTTGGGGAGTTTGAATTGAAAGCAGGAAATGGCTGATTACCCAATTTCTAAATTTCGCAACTGTGAGGTCTGTGTTTCTTGTAGTAATCTCGACCATCACCCACATAGTTGACTTAGAAATAGAAATGATCTTTTAATCTTTAAGCAAAATGTTGCGCTTCTACATACCTCTCTTATCAGGTACAATGTTTCCACTGCTGGCATAGACGTAGAAGTGCCACCACCTCAGTGACTGTTCATAGTTTGCTGCCACCTCTGCTGTCGTAGACCTAGACATGCAAGCCTCAACCATGAGAACCTCAATGAGGAGAAGTCCTTCAACATGCGTAGCTTCAGCCAGCTGATGTGTACTCCATTCCCTCAGTATTGTTATTAAATCTGAACAAAAAGTGCTTCATTGCCATAATTTGTTCAGTCAAGTCACACTTACATCATGAGCAATCACAGAAACATCAAAAATGTGCTAAACCTGTATAGTTCAGGCTATGTAAACACAGGGCAAACCTGAGTGGGTATGTCCCACAAGCGTGGATTCTGTGCCCTGGATCAGTTTCTCAGATGGCGATGGTGATGCTTCGTGTGTAGAAAATATGTTTTCCATTTCTTCTCACATTTGCTTCCGTGAAGACCACCTGTTCAGCATTTCAGACATAGTAGCATCAAGTTGTGTTTTGAATAGAGCTAGTTAATCGACAAAATTGCTCAGAGTTCCTTGCTAAAGAATGACAAATGAAGTGGCCAACACCGGTGATAATGGAAATAATGCAAAACTTTGTGGTCAAGTTATTCGGTGTTGCACGTTTGCAGTTGATATACGTCATTGTAATATGCTAATCAGATCAGCTGGAATCAGTATCTGAGCCAGGAATGGAATACGTCACTTCTGACCTCAAGATTCGAACTCTACGAAGTTCAAATCCCCTAATTTTATGTTTGCACATCCTTAGTGACATCATTTACCACGATACACCGAACAAAAGAAAGTTGATCATTGTTATGTGAACCCAATATACTAATAGTGGCGGAAGTTAGTTTTCTGCTTGTAAATTCGCACAGGATCATTATCACAACCACACACACATGGAAAAGTGACATGCATGTTTGTGCATCAGTCTATGCCCTCAGATGTTTTCTATATTCACTCTCACATTTGCCACACTGACGTTTTTGCTATTTTACTGGGTCCTGTGATGGCTAGTTTTCTTACAGCAGAGAAGCACTAACAATGAAACATAAACATATAACTACTGTACAATAAATGATGTTCATGACAATTGAACCAATTCAGGTTTGCTGTACGTGGAGAATATAGGGGGCTATTACTGACGGTAAATTGTCCACATCATAGCTGTTTACATAGACATATTCCACATGCAATACATAAACAGCATGCATTACTTAACAACTTATTATGTACTGAGGACATTAACAGAGCAATGGCAAGAGAAGTTTCTGAGAAGTGTAGAGACCAACTAGACAAGGATGACATTAAGAAGGAATGGTACCAGCTGAGCAGCCGTTTTGTATATCAATAATAGATCCCATTGTCATGGTAATGGGTGTTTATTTGATGATTCTGGTTCTCAAAGATACCCATCCATACTTTGCGCTGTAATCTAATTGTGATGTGCGGTGTTCTTACCCAGTTGTTGAGTGTGACCCCATTGGTTTATAGCAACGCGCAGCGTTCCTTCCCATTATCTAATTCATTGAACTCGCAGCTGCATATTAGAAGTTGCCTGTCAGCTCTTCCAGGTTTCTTTCGAATAATTAAGGGAACAGTGGATCTTTTGTAGCCCTGCCTAATCAGACGGCTGCATCTGCCAGCAAAAGCAGTCTAGCTACACTAGCTATGTTCACCGAATCATGGCACAAGTTGGTCAAGTGTCTGGAAAAAGTTAACGGGGCAGCCAGATAGCCATGATTCCTGTGTAGCGTGACAGGCACCACCAACAAGATGTTTGCAGGCTGTCTAAAGGCTCAGGGGTTAAAGAATTCCCCCTACTAGTAGCTAGTGGTGGCATGAAAACTCATGCTGCATGTGAATACAGAAGCATTTTCTCCCAGGCATTCTGGGCTGGGCGAGTTAATAGTATTAATGCATTACTTTGGAATTCTAATAGCGTTACCATGCCTACGTGTGATGTTTTGCTGCATCATTTTAGAAAAATGCTGCTATACGTGAGCAGATTCGCGGTTGCATACTCTTATCTCTTACGTACTCTTGCTATAGCTTAAGATGTTGAAAATAGCATTGTTGAAGCAGTTCAGCCTGTTCCACTGATCACATCCATCAACAGTCATGGTTAGCATTGTGCCTACATGGAGAGGAAGATAGCTGAATGCAAATGTCAGGAAATACAATTAGATACATACTAGAGGGCATTGTCCATGCATGTCCACTATGGATTAAAAGAAATTGAACTTGCTATAGTTTGTATCATATGTTTATCATAATGCTGCCCAATATATGTTAGTAATGACAGAGTAGTATTATAAGGAATGGGGAGAACCCCAACCAAGAAATGAGGCGAATTTCAACACTCAATACCATTAAGCATAGTCTCATTTGCCAGCCCCCACCTGTATGTTGCTATGATTGTGCAATTGTGAAAAGATAGGGTCTGGTGAGACTTGACAGATTTTGTGTCCTTCTTATGTAGAAGTGTAGACAGGGTAATCAGATTGCAGGAAAGGTGACTGTGGTTAATAAACCCCTTTAGTTGTGAACATGAGGTTGAAAACATAACATTGTTTGGCTTAACACTCATTACGAACTTCCTAAACCTCTTGGTAATGGGGCCTAGAGAAGTAGGAGCTGCAGAACGTGAAGATTATGCCACTTGCGGCACAAAGCATTCCATGAATGTCTTCAGTTGGAAAAGAATGCCATTGGAGGGTCTGTGGCAACATTGAACTAGTTTATCGTCCTGCAAAGTGGGGCAGAATTCAATCTGCATTAAGGCCGGGATCTGGACATAGACTGTTGTAATTATATTCATAGTTTATCACCTCCATGATCAAATAGAAGCTAACATACACCAGCCAGTCATATGGAGTCCACAGCCAATATATTGTGTATACAAGAAGGAGTTATTTTAAAGATCCGGAATATCAGCACTTGTGCTGGAATGATTACAACTGGTTACACTTTAAATACCAGGTGTAACTAGACTTCTCATTGTACAACATTAGCAGAACTATAGGAGGGTGTAAGGTATGTGGCACAAAACATTTACAGTAGTACTGACCAACCAGAGATATGACATACCTGCTACACATTCCCTCGTAACTAAATGATAATAATTTTGGCGCAAAGTGATTCACAACACTGTGGAATGGTTCGACAGAGCTGGTCTGCATACCCGAAGAAAGTTTTCTCACATCACTCCTCAGATATATGCTGGTGATTATTTTTAGCACTTTCTCACAAACCTTTGTTCCTGTGGATGTAATAGTGGTAGTCAAGGAGTGTACGCAATAGATATGTTCAGATGCACCTGAGCCCACCTGGCTTCAGCCACTTCTTTTTTCTTTCACGACCAGTCAGTCGACCATGCTTGCATCTTGGAAAGAGCTTGTCCTTGTGGCAGTGTTTATTTTGAATGTGGTTGGCAACTGAGTCCCATTTGGCCACCTGGATGTTTCCATTGCCTTCGCTTGATGATCCGCACCAGTACAAATGGTTTATTAGGCTTCTCTTCCATGCAGAGACCAAAGAACAATCCTTTTCTTTTGCAAGTGCATCTAGCTTCTTCTTCAAACCTGATGAGAAGCAGTACATGTAAGCGCATGTTGTCTAGCCAAGCATTGAGTAACACTTGCTTCTCTGCTTTTTGAACTAGTTACATTTACTAACATGCAATGTGCTCACTTTGGCAACATGCCAGACATCATATTCGTGTTTCACTGATGGTAGCTCTTCCCGGATCCACTTCCCTATCTGTTTGTGCCTGTCTGTCACTATCTTGCTAATGGTAAAGCCACTTTGTTGCAGGAAAGTCACACACCGTATCAGGCCCTCCTTTTCCATATGAGTGCTACCCGGAACTTCATTGCTCTGTAGAAGTAACAAGATCAAAGACTTTAATTGCAAGATATTTACAAACAATATATTGTTGTAAATACTTTGAAATTAAAGTCTATATAATGTTTTGGACTTACTTGAACACGTTGCATGTCCAGAACTTTATTAGAGTCACAGTCCAGAACACTGTATGAACCATACTTTGCCGAGTGCCCAGGACTATCAGCTCGCCCGTCACCACCCAAGTTCATGGGTACACCCTTTGCCTTGATGATCCTCAATATCTCTCCCTGATGTTGTTTCCATACTGACATTACAGTAGGATGTAGATGCTTTGCTTGGTACCGGAAGAATGTACGTTCGGTGATGGAAGCGCAAGAAAATGTTTTTAGTGCACGAAAGAATTGTGTGGGTGATCCTCCCACAAAGAGGATAGAAGCAGAGAGATGAAGGTTGCCTGCAGGCTGTCTACCTAGCATTGGTTGACTTTGCCATGTCCTCTTATAACCGCATGAGGTGCATGATTGCATTACCCTCAGACTTGTCCCCCACCGTTTGACTGTGTTCGCACACTGACTGGCAGCACATCCGGTACAATGTTGTAGACGTAAAATGAGAGCTGAGTAGTACACAATGAACTTTGCCTCCTTGCTTGTTCCAATGTCTTTTCTGCAATAAGGAATGACATTGTATACATATGTAGTGCAAGATTACAATCATATTTGCTGGACAGTGCACCAAACATGTTGTTTCTCACTCTAAGTCTGCTAAATAAACATCCTCCTCATCACTATCCCCATCAGTGCATTCATCTTCAGAAACTTCCTCGATGACATCAGTGTCCATGATAGATTGGAACGTATCATCAAGATTGTGATTACGAAAGAATCTTGAGCGTCATCACAGCATTGGGAGCCTGATAGATGGGGCTCACCTAGGTCCGAAGACCGATAGAGATTATCTAGGCCGTTACTGTCCGAAGACCTTTGAAACGGCAGAGGGAAAGAAAGAAAAGTGGTGCCGCCCGGAATCGAACCCAGGGCCTCTGGCTTAAGCCGCCAGTGCTCTGCCACTAAGCTACGACACCAACCGACAACCACCTCTATTTCTCTCCCTTATATTACTCTGCTCTAGATGATTATTGTTGATATTAAGTGATAATTGCTGCGTGTGTTTGTGATTACGAAAGAATCTTGAGCGTCATCACAGCATTGGGAGCCTGATAGATGGGGCTCACCTAGGTCAGAAGACCGATAGAGATTATCTAGGTTAGATAGAGATTACCTGGGTTCGATTCCAGGCGGCACCACTTTTCTTTCTTTCCCTCTGCCGTTTCAAAGGTCTTCAGACAGTAACGGCCTAGATAATCTCTATCGGTCTTCGGACCTAGGTGAGCCCCATCTATCAGGCTCCCAATGCTGTGATGACGCTCAAGATTCTTTCGTAATCACAAACACACGCAGCAATTATCACTTAATATCATCATCAAGATTGTTGCCTCCATTATGGTCCTCGCTCCATGAGTCAGTGTCCTCAATGTCTACATCATCATCACTGACATCAGGAGTTGAGTGAATTAGTTTGTAAAGAGGGCCGCAATTCATTAGGTTACATTGTACTCCGATGCTGAAAGTTGCAGTCCTGACTTGGCACCCTATAAGGATGTGCATGCACATATTATTCAATACATAAGTACACATGTAACACTCTTGCACAAAAATACCTCTACTGCTCATTCTTGGTCTGATACAAGTTTGAATACTTTTTGATGATGTTCTTAGGTCAACGATAACAGGAAATAGACTTGCCGTCTGTGGAAATAAATTTGAGTGACATGCAGTTATACAAAGTTTAACATACCAAATGTCCTTCGTCCACACCAGAATGATCACAGTCAACCTCTGCTTGAGTATTATCCCTGTCACTGGGCACCTCGACACTTTCTTGAAGAATTTCATCCAGAATCTGATGAGAACATAAATAAAACACACGATTGAAGATAGTAGTATATCAACAGCAGTTCAGGACAAGTTAACTTATTCCTGATTATTACCTGTGATCTTTGTCTTTTACGAAATGCAAGCCGTCCTGAGCTCGTGTCCACTTCTTCTGAACAGGTCTCCATACAGTGAATGGAACTATTCTACCAAGTCTCTGACCCAGTGTCGATGTCCTTGGAGGGGAACAAGGTAGGGATGGAGCCTTCTTTCAGGTTCAGCCTTTTATCTTCCAAGCGCATCTTCTTCCTCATAATTGTTTCCCTGTCATAGCAGTCGCTGGTGAAATGCAGGCTGCAAAGTCTGGAGGAGGAGGACGGCCCTGTCCAATCCGCGCGATGTATACGTATCGCTTTGGACCATTTGCTGGCAAGTGACGCATCTGTAGGGAACTTGTGCATTGATACTCCATCGTCCGAAGTACGTGAGCAACCTCCAGCTACACAACGATACGGCATGCCTCTTCTTGATGGATATGGCTGCTTTCAAACGACTGTTGCCTTCAACGCATCGCAGCTGTCAGCTGTGGTATATAATATATATATACGCGAGGAGACTACTATGACGTCACAGCTCAAAATGGCGAATTTCAGAGACGAATTTACCGGAAGCGAGCAATTTTCCGCCCAACGAAGGAACACACAACTTTCAATGTGATTTTGTGTAGTTTCCAGTGGGTCTCTACCACATATCAAATTTCATCTAAACATGTCAGTGGCCCTTTAACGATATGCAGAAGCAATGAATTGGCTGTTTGCCACTCTTCTGGATGAAATTACAACTATTTACCGAGTAAGATTTTAGTTTGCATTACACACGCCTGCATTAATCTCTTCTTTATTTCAGGCTCAACCATATTATACAACAGCACAGCAGGCGATGGTACATGAATGCATTAGTATTATGTCAATAGTCACCATCTACAAGTATTAAGTTAATCCAAAGGGACACGACCCTATGATGTTGCAAGGGCTATGTCCTCTTCATGGATTGGACGACGGCGAGAAGATTGGCTGTCACAGATGCACAAGATGGCAGAACAGAGGATGGCAAAGGAGAGCCGGCATCTCAGCCAGCCCATGACAGTGCATGGAGTATTGTGCGGTCATGTCTGCCAAACGTCTGTAAAACATTGTTGCTTCACATTCCATGCCTCCTGTGGTTGCAAAAACAAGAGGAACGAAGACACCATGCTCCACTTCACAGATACGTTGGGCATATTCCCTCTTCTTAGATATCTCATGCTTCTTGGACACTGTGATGATGGTAGGGGAATGGTTACTAGGCACGTTGGGGTGAAATACCCGGACGTCAACATATGTGTCCTGTTGTGTGTTTCAGAATCCCCTTGCATGGATGTCCAGGCGAGCATTGTCATCAACATTTGCCGATCGTAAGGGAAAACTTTCACCACTTAGTGGTTGTAAGTGTGGCTCAGTAGCATAGTAACATTGTGACAGACTTTAGTGAGAAGAGATGCTATGATATCCTGTATTTCATTGTGACAAATGGTGGGGAAGTTTCCCATGTGGCAGACCATGGCATGATCTACTATGAAAGTCGCTCCACAGCTACAGTTCTGTGGGGTGTTTACAAGGCTCTATCCATATCTCAGGCATAATGAGTCTCGAAATTCGCCGTTGTGGAGGAAGAATTCATGATCATTCAGAGATGGATGGTCGGCCATGAGGAAGCACCTTTTTCAGTGGCAAGATCGACACAGCGCTGCAATTGGGGCGAAAGAGTGTCAGATGGCATTGGCAGCTTCCTCCTGTCTGTTTGACTGGCAAATGGATGGCCATGTCTGTGTCTTGTGCAACAATCGGAGCCACAAGAGGCAACACTAGTTGCTCCGAGGCAGAGAAAATGTGTGGGGAACTTGTGGGTGGATTGGCCAAGCCCATCCCACCAAGGCTCACTGGAAGTCCAAGGAGCTCACGTTCCATATGTGAGCAGGCCACATGCCCTATAAATACTGGGATCAAAATTTGGAGAATGGTGGTTTCCAAAGGGAGCAGTAGCTCCTCAATATCAGGAATGGTCCTTGAAAGGTATGATCAATGGTTCTCCTTGTGTGGTGCCTTCAGTTTATGCAATTTCACCACTTCCAACCATGACCAATCTCACTGGTGCTCTAAATGTGTTGATCAAGATCCGTGATAACGGTGGGCCAGTGATGCTAATATTATGGAGAGCGGCTTGCCTGTTGATCGTGTTAAAGGCATTCGTAGCATCGACTAGAAGAACTCCTTCTGTGTCAGGGTCAAGGAAAATCTGGCGCATTGCATGTACTGCAGCCTGACATCCTCCTTCTTGACCTGTACAGACTTGTAGGGGACCTGCTGCCTTTTCAACATCCTGACCAGCAATTCGTAGCACTGCCTTAGCTATAATCCACCTCGGAACTTCCCCACCCCAATAGCATTATTCCATTCTTGGAATTCTTTGTGGTTTTCTACTATTCCAGATTTAGCAAGCAAAGTCGGCAACATGCATGTGGGACTTGTCCAAATGCCACAATATGGCTTCGCGCACACGACTTTACTTTCACATCTTCCACCATTTTCTTTCAGACAGGGCCTGTACAGAGCAAGATTTGCATAATGTACAGCTGCATTATTGCACTGTACTTGTGCATAATAAGTATTTCAGGGACTGTGCCCAGAACGGATAATTGCCACCAAAAAAGTGCCACTAGTTTACTCAAAATTGTGGTGTGGGAATAGATGAATATGCTGAGAGCAAATCAGAGAGCATAGAACGGTGCACAGTCACATGATCTAACTGTTTCATGTCTTCATTAAGGACAAATCAAACTGTTTGTGACCTAAACCATCACCATAATAGCTTTTACACTGCATTACTCTGGATTGGAACTTAGAAACAAAAGCGGAGACATTGAAAATTTAGAAAATACCCTTAGCTTACCAATTACCTTTGATGTGCAACAACTGACTGTTCTGAGGCCCCAAACAGTGGTTACACTGGGGAAACCCATTTCTGCCTTTCAAGCAGCTAAAGTCACATGACAACTTCATGAGTTTTGTATAAAGCCCCATGTTTTGTACAAAACAGTACCAGTAAATGGTGGTGCTACCATCCTGCACGCAGTGTGCTGATGTCTTGCTATGTCTGGGAACCATTCTCGGCATGAATTGTGTAGGTTTGCACATATGGTGCTGCAATATGGTATTATTCATTCACTGAGTAGCTCGTACATCACGCTCAGTTATGTGCATTTCCATGGAAACACAACGGACAAGGGTCAGTCACAAAATAAACAATCTGGCTTCGAACTTCTGCTTAACTGTTGCTGGCACATGCCCAGTTACATTTGCACTAAATTATTTGGCAAAATGTAGTAGAACAGAACCCTTTACGTTTACGGCAGGCCAAACTGGACGATCCCTGGAACAGCACCTTAGGGAGCACCATAGAGCATTGAGGAAGGGAGATGTGTTGGCCTTGGCAGTCGCTGAGCATGTCTTTGGATCAGGCCACCAGATGGACTTGTCCAAGGCCACGGTAATGGATTCCCACCCTCACACCCAGACCCAGTGTTTACTTGAGTCCTGGTACATTCAACACGGCAAGCCCCTCTCAACAGAGAGAAGGGCATGATGCCAGGACTTTACACCACCTTGCTGGGATAACAATGACAGCCAACATGCATAGACTTTGCATATTATGAATACCTTATTATTACCTATTATTATTATTACTGCATGACGTCACATTTTAAAAATTTTATAATTCGCCTCTGTATCTTTATGTTTTAGTGTTCCCTCCTTTGCTCGCACCTCACCTTTACCTCACGTGACCTGTCACCATCTGTCATCTCCCCTGTATTTATACAGTAGCGCCTGTATGTGTAAATCATTACTGATGAAGGCTTCCGTAGGAAGCCGAAATGTCTAAGTGGAATTTTCATGTTGGCTAGTGTTTCGACGCGTTTTCCAATGTAAACTTGACACCTACACATTTTCATGGATATATTGCACATTCGGAAGGAACCGTGGAACTGTAGGTCAACTTGCTGTTTTCATGGCAGAATGTTGAATACCAAATTAAATCTTCCAAAGATTTTAAATGACTGCACTGAAACTTCACTTGGCATCATTGCCACCTGCTCATGCGCATGTGAGACATGACCTATGTAAACAATGTGGCTTCGCCATGACCAAAAATTGGCCCCATATTCCTTTATATTTTTTAAATAGATTGAATCCGAAGAAAGCAGCGTTAACATGATCATGAAGCCCTACCTTTGTGCTGCAACTCTCTGTTGTCCATTTGCAACCAAAGCATCTCTGTTGCGTAAAATTGCTTCGTCACTAACCATTGTAAAATAGCACAAATTGCCACAGTGGCACGTGAGAAATCAGCCAAATAATAATCTGATAGCTTAGATCAATGCACAAGTATACAATCTAACCTTTCCATGTGAGGGCTTTCCTTAACCCATTACACATGGATTTTTTTATTGCGTGCGTTGCTCAAGTGGCAAAATTAACATGGCCGCTCATAGTGAGAATTAGGCGCACACACGTTCAATACTTGTACAGCTTTCCTTCGTTCGAAACTGCGGCGAAGAATTGGTTGCAGCCTGCAGGGATGATTCATAAATTCTGCGAATATGCTTGTGCCTTCTCAAAGTTATTCCGGACACACTAACGTGGAGTCATCCCTACCTTCCGTCGAAGAAGACACTGCGTAAACATTGCGATGAGAAAAACACTCATAAAGTTGTCATCCGCGCTTAGGTACTTCAATTAAAAGTCCATACAGCCTATTTAAAATTATCATCCCATCTCTTCCTTGGGCGTCCTCTTGTTCTTCTTCCAACTACATCACCATCATACACCTGCTTCACCAGTCTACTGCCATCCATTCTCTCTAGCTTCTCCTTCCACCTCATCTGCCTGTCCTTCATCATGTCCACCAACGCCACTTGTCCTAGGGACTGATGGATGTCTTCATTCCTCATTCTGTCTAGCCTTGAAACACCCTCTATTCTTCGCAAACACATCATTTCACAAGCCTGCAACCTACTTTCATGTCTCTTTTGCACTGTCCACGTTTCGCAGCCATACAGGAGAGTAGGCACTACCATCGCATTAAAGACCCGCAGTTTTGTTTCCTTCTTTAACTCCCTCCGCTCTAACACTTCCTTCCTCATCGCTCCCACCACCCTCGTCGCCGCACCTATTCGTTGTTCAATATCCTCCTCACTCGACCCATCAGCCCTGATACTTGACCCAAGATACTTTAAACTCTGCACCTCTTCAATCTTCTCACCGTCAATTGTCACACTACATCCCTCTTCTACTCTGCTTACAACCATCACTTTAGTTTTCCCCAAATGCATCTTCATTTCCCACTTATGCCTTCAACACTTCAAGGTTCCTCTGTATGTCCTCCTTCCTCTCCGTGACCATTACAATATCATCAGCAATAAGTAGCACCTGTACCTTTGTGTTAGATAACTGCACTCCCCCTACAAATTCGTCCATTGCCTCCCTAATTATTCATCTATGTATATGTTACACAACCATGGTGACAACACACACCCTTGCCGAACACCTTGATCAATATGGAACCATCTTGAGATCTATGCATGTATCTGTGCATATATGATATAATGTGCGGAATCTTTATTCCCATGTAAAAGCTTTAGTTTGCTTCATGTAACTTTGCTCTCAGTTACCTTACACCTTGATGCAACATGGAAATGTTGGGTAACTGAATAACGCACCTAGCTGTGTCCTGAGTTTGCCCTGCCTTCCCAAAACTATCCACATCAAAATTTACTGCTATTTTGGTGGGGTTCGTTCATGACAACATTTCTCGCTCATTGAAACAGTTATTGCTACACAACAAACATCGCCACAGAGTACAATAAATTTGCTTTCTGTTCATGTAAGGACAACTCTGATCAGATAGTTTATATCTGGCTAAAATGCACAGCTACAGATTCCACATCATATACAATCTATAATTATGTTCTCTCAGAAGGGATCTCTCCACCGCTTTCTGGGCCGTCCTCTCGGTCTCTTCCCAACTCCTTCCCCTGTCAGCACTTTCACCACCACACTTCCTTTCCTGCTCTCCACCTTCTCTTTCCAGCATTCTCTCCTTCTTTCCGCCTTCTTTAGTACAGGTTCTAGCCCCAGCCTCTCCCTCACAGTTTTGTTCCTGATATGGTCCAGCCTAGACACACCTGTGATCTTCCTCAGCACCCTCATCTCAGTCGCTTGCAGCCTAGACTTTTCCTTCTCCTTTATAACCCATGTCTCACATCCATATGTTAGTGTTGGGATCACCACTGCTTCGTATACTGTCACTTTTGCTTCTCTGCTAACTTCTCTGCTCTCATACATCTTTTTCATTGCCCCCACTGCTTGCACTGTCATTCCAATTCTCCTTTCCACCTCCCCCTTCCATTTCTCCATCCTCACACAGCTTAACTCCCAGGTACACAGTTTCACCTTTTCTCCATCAATCACCATGTTGCATTCTGTTGGAACCCTGCTAAAGACCATTGTGTTTGACTTACTCCAATTGACTTTCAGTTTGTGCTTCTTCATTGCCTCATGCAGCTTCTCCACATTCCACTTTAGGTCTTCTTCACTCTCTGCCAGTAACATCGTGTCATCTGCAAACAATGTCACCTGTATCTGGCAGTTGGTTAAGCCAGCTCCCCTTTTAAATAAGGGGAGAGCTTTTCTCGTCACCATGTCCAGGTAGATGTTGAACAACCATGGTGACATCGGACATCCCTGTCTTACACCTCTCTGTACTTCAAACCACTCTGTTATTTCCTCCCCAACCTTTACTGCCGCTTCACTATCCTTGTACAACATTTCACCTTGAACCCCACACACTCCTCCAGCTTTACCCCTTTTTAACTTCCCAATTGCCCTCCTGGTTTCTTTCATCAAAGTCCTGTCATCCATCTCGTTGTACATAACTTTCCCCCTGTTTCTCTCCTGCATAGTCCCTCCCTTCCTTCTGGAACAACTCACTGAAGTGCTCTCTCCACCTCCTCTGTACCTCTTCCTTTCCTGTTAGCAATTCCCCATCTTTTGCTTCAATACTGTCACTTGAGTAAGATAGCAGAAAATGTCATTCAATTTGCTCAAGAACATTTTTATGCTCTGGAATGAAGCCTGTAACATATTAACAAATTTCCATGAAATGATTTGCAACAACAATAGTCTAGAATCCAGCAAAGGGCTGTCCTATGAGCATGTCATACTTTGCCTTATTCATGATAATGTGTTGCAATACTCTTGAACAATGCCCATATAGCACCCTCTTTCACTTAATCCCTGTGCAAAGGTATAGCTGCAAATAGAAGTGCCTTTGCCTCAGACAGATGTAAATCATATAGGGAGTGCTACTTTATGACATCCTTTACGGGTGACATGTACGTCATGCACAGTCACATCGTATGTCATGTAAGCACAGAAGTAGGTACTAATGACACCTACACTTGAGTTTTATTGACTAAGTGAAGTGGACATTTCTCGTGTGCATCTGTCAGTACCTTCCAATTCTGATCTTTACTTTCACAGACATTGATGAATGCATTGTAGCAGCTACTGGATGCCAGCAATTGTGTGTAAACACTGTTGGAAGCTATGTTTGCAGATGTGAAGAAGGTTTTTCAATTCAGAATGATGGAAAGACTTGCGATGGTATGTCTACAATGAAAAGTTAAGTGCATCAAGTACATGAGTTATAATGTTTTAGCAATATATGTGACTCAATACGAGAAGGGATGACTTTATGTTGTGTTCAAAGTGACAGAGTGTGCATAAACGTACTAAAAATGGTTGACATTTGCATCTGAGACCAGTCTGTTACGTAAACAATGTTGTTTTCGCACGTGAAGATTTTACCCATGAAGTTTCATTATGTCTCTCTACAATCGAGTTTGAATACAGGGGTTTCCATGGATGGGAATGTTGTGGGTATAGTTGTACCTGGAAACCTCTACTTTAGGTGAAGGGTGTGGATAACTGCTAAATTCCTGCTGTTAACATTTAGAGAGAACAATCTGTGTTGTCACTGGTGGCATTGCAGATGTTTGAAGCTAGATCTTTGATTTATGCAACCACATTCGTATCTTCATGCTGATAAACTTACGACAAGTGTACACATTGCTGTCAGAATGTATCTGTGGTATGCTACGAGGGGGCAAATATGAGTCGAAAGAGCAGCTCTATGGTGTGTATGTATGTAGGCAGGTGAAACACAGCACTGTGTTTGGAAACTACCTTAATTATCTTAGTAAGCCCCGCTATCAATGCCATCACAGTAGATTATTCTAATTTGCACACCCTGGGATTTGTGGTACTAAGAGAAACAAGGTCCGCAGTAGAGACCATTAATGTAGCTACACAGACTAGGTGCGAAATTGCATATAAGACTGTAAGCCCGAGTAGATATATCACAGCAATGATAAATACATTGAAAAAACTATAGCTAAGCTAACAAAATAACAACAGAATCAAGTTCGTTCTACAGTTCTCTCTAACCATTGCTTTGTTGCTGTAAACTGTCCTGCAATTCCACACATAGGGCGCTACATGTTTACAGACGCCATATTGTCATAAAATGGAGTTCATGACGTATTATGACGATTCGTCAAAATGGTCACTCTTTCACAGGAGAATCTTTGTAAAAAATGTGGCGTATATATGGTAACCTGTGTCCATGAATTACTGCACTAGTTTGCTTAGGAAAAAGTACTAGTGCAAGTTGCAGCATTCAATAATATGCAGTGTTGTGTACTTTCTGCAGACAATGATGAGTGTAATGAGAACAATGGAGGCTGTGAAAGAATCTGCATGAACACTTATGGTAGCTTCAAATGCAGTTGTCCTGGTGGATTCACTTTAGGAAGGGACGGAACTTCGTGTGAAGGTATGATTATTGACTGTATTCTATTATTTATATGCCTTAACTTTTTGGAACCTGTGCAGCTTCATCTGGATGGAACATTTTGTACGTTTTCACAGTCAGAATGTTTAGATTCTATTGTTCATTCCTTCAGTTTGCTATGTGTATAATTGGAAGAGGGTCACCCTATATGAGCCTTTTGCGTATTGACGTCACAAAACATTGAGGTCAGATGATGAGGTCAATGTTGGCAAATATTGTGGAGTTTCAGCCATGCGAGCCACTGATCTGGCCACATTGCTTCATCTTCATTTACCATAGAGGTGGATTGTGGTAACCTTTATCACTCTTTTATGTTGTCAGTAAGTGTGTGCAAGCTGGTGTGTACTTGTATGTACACGTTGTTAGCTCACACCTTGAAAGTGCAATGGCGACTAGAGACAGATTTTCTTGAAATAAGCAGGCAGCCATACTTGAACATGCTGCTTCAAGCCAATAAGAATATCACTTTCACTTTTGCAACTACGATTCTTATCCAAGTGGAGAACACGCTGGAAATTTTAGCAGGAGAATCATTGAACCTCTTGGCTGTGTCTACTGTCAGTAACCCTAGACGTATATAGTCGCATCAACACAGTTAAAGTCTGTGCTTCACATAGTACTCACATCTTGGACTAAACTAACCTGGGTTTTGATAGATAGCAAATGCCCTTGATTTCGATGTTTCAACCCAGATTAGGGTCATCATCAGTAATGAAAAGTTACAAAAGCTGCAGGTTTATATATATACACTCAGTTTAGGTGGAAAAGAGGACCACATGTGAGACATGTCCGTATTTTTTACATAGGCTTATCTTGTTTGCATACAGTAACTTTACATGATCTTGCGAAGATGGGAAGATAACGTGGTTTTCTTTACCTGGCATGTGTGTATACATGTTGGCTTGAAATGGCAGACAACAAACAAAGTTACGCTACCTCAAGTCTTAGCCTCAACAGTGGTATAAACAACCTCATGGTGTTTCTTAGCAGTATAAATCCAGTCAACCAAAGTCAGCTTACCATTGATTAGGGTTGCTCCATAGCCCCGCTGAATCCTGCTCCACAACACGTGCTGTTCAGCTGCACAGTGAAGATCCAAAACGCCATGTCCAATGCTGGCCCAGCGAAGTTTGTCGTACGTGAAGTGCACGATTTTTACAGTCGATTTACAGGCTTGAATGATATGAAGGCAAAGGTATGCTCAATGTTCACTGAAGATATCCCAATTGTTGATGAAATGGGTTACATTGGTTACTTTGAGGGCAAACAGAAGAGGTGGCTGTGTGATGAAGAGCATCTTGTGGCAATGTATGACAAATTCAAGGGAACCACTGTGACAATTCCACTATGGTGTGACACTAAAGATGATCAGTCTCCAAAAGAATCAACTCAAACACATTGAATGTTAGTGTTTTTCTGTTCTTCTAGCTGATGTAAGGATGAAACATTATGAACAGTTGCATTATTTGCAGACTCTTCTGGATGATGGAATTCTTACAGATGCAGAGTTTTCAGAGCAGAAGAGCAGCATTTTGGATAAACTACAGGATGTGTCAATTCAGT